>JAQFVV010013337.1:0-25000 GCA_028023455.1 Epiperipatus broadwayi
CCGACAGAATATTATTTTGCCATTGTGATTTGGATTTGTAGATTATGAAGAGCAAATGATTCTGTAAGCATTTTCTTAATGATTAAAGCATTGAGTCATCATGATAAAAATCTTGGATATTGTGATTTATGGAAAAAAAGTATCAAAATGCAAACACAATATTTAGATTGTATGTTGATATTATGAATATTAATAATGAGACATATGTATAACAAGGTGATTTAAAATCTTCAAAACTTTTCAGACCAATTTTATAAGAAATATTTTGTGAATTAAAATGGGAATCTAAGGAAATAAAAATAAATTCAGATTATTTAAGTTTTTTAAACACATACAGTTTCATTATCATATTAAGAAATGTTTCAGTAGTTATGAATAAAAAAAGCCCCAATTAAAATTAAAGGTAAATGCTACAAAATATAATACAATGTTCAATGAATTAACAAATAAACGTAAAAAATTATAAAATGGAGAAGGTTATTATCTATAAATACCTTGGTCAGATTATTTCTAAGCATGGAAACATAAGGATAAAATTAATTATATTTTTAAATTTGAATGGACATTTTTGGTAGAAGTTCTTAATGTTAAAAAAAAGATTATTCTGTTTAAAAATGAAGATTTTTAACAGATGTGTTTAGCAGTTCTTACTTATAGATCTGAGACTTTGACAGCACAAAACAATTCAAAGACTACTCAATAAAATTAATGGCGAGTTGTATACTAGAAGTAACAAAAAAATTCAAAAGCAAATATATAGATCAGTAAGCAAACTAGTATATTAAGTTTTTCTTCAAGATAAAAAGACAATATAGTTTTAAATATATTTATAAAAAAAAGAATCTCTAAAATTAAAAACATCTGTTACGTATTTAAAGAAGTAACATTTGTAATTTTTTGTGGTAACATTATTATGGTCAGTGTCAAAATGTTGAAGTGGAAAAAATATATAGTGGTAACACAAATCCTGCATTTACTAAGTTTTGATAATCTATAATTTATTCTATATTTTAAATTAGCTACGTCAAATTATTAAAACATTCAGTAATATCTCCAATTTAAAAATTATTTTAATCTAACTCCAATAGACAATTCTCTTTTTATATGTATAATATTTATATAACACACGCATTTTTAATATTATATTTAATTAGAGTATTGCTCCACATGTCAATACATTGCTTGAAATTAACTCTACATTCCAAATAATTTAATCAATTATTAATAACTTTAGATGAAAGATGGAAAAATATTTAAAATGATAGATTAAGAATTAACTTTTTATTATGTAATCTTATATTTACTTTGTCAATAGTAAACTTCTACATTTGTGTTAATATTTAATTTATTAAATTTATTTGTTTTTACTGACTCTATCCTTTTTATTATTTGTTTTGCCATTGTATTATTAACTTACAAATTAATATTGGATCATAGTATAAATAAAAAATAATTTTAAAGAGAAAGATGGAAAATTAAATAAATCCATTTCTTTTTTTCCAATAGATATTTGCAAATCAGTTAATATTTAAATTAATAATTATATAATTAATAACTACATGCACATCTAATTTAAATTACCACGCAACCTAAGGCTTATTATATTAATCTATAACATGTTAGTATTGTAAATGTTTAAAGATAAATGTCTGGAAATAATTTATATCAACAAATACACCTATGTGAGTTTTTTTTTTTACAATATAATATATTAAATATTACATAACTATACATTCTTGTATGTGCAGAGAATATTGTTTTTAAAGGAATTTATAAACGTATGTGAAGAAAGTCACTTAGTGTGTTAATAGAAGTAAATATTTTAATAAATATTTGAAAGTCAAAATTGAAACGGAAATTTTCAAATCAAATATTAATTTCCAAGCTTTGTTTATATTTGTAGTAGATATGGTAAATGAATTTTGAAATATCTTATAAAAATTTACTTTTAGGATATTGTGCAAATGCTTTTATGTATTTTTCCTAATTTTATTTGGAATATAGTTTTTCTATTGAAAAATCCATTTTTCTTTCAGAATATATATCTATTTTACAAATGTCTAATACAATTTTTTTATAGTTTCATTTTATAAGTAACATTTTATTTTTAGATTTAATTAATATCTCAAGCATGTTATTTTATTAGAAATTAAATTAAAGCCACACCTACTTTGGGATTCTTCTACTTTTCTGCATTAACTTTTATGATCTTGTTCCTGTTTCATGTCTCAATTTACTATTGAATATTATATGCATACTTTAATGTAGAACAACATTTGCACTTTTTATATTTTCCCATTTGTATATTCATTGTTAATCTAAGTATTTTTACTCTATTAATTCTCAAATATTCAACTGTTGTTGCAACTTTCTTAAATTTTTTTAAAAAAATATCTCCATATTTCATTTGAAAATATTTTGTAATATAAATTCAAATATTTATATATTTTTATTAACTCAATAAGTAATATTTTTCACTTATTTTTTTTCCTATTTTCTTTTATTTTAATGTTTTGTGTCAATTAAATTATTACCACTAATAATGTCATGAGATCTCTCATGATGTCTTTTATTTATCTAAACTAAGCATGGCAAGAGTGTGCAATAATTATACAAACACATTTTCATATTTAAATATTAAGTATATCTTTTATTTATTTATTTTTGTTTCTGAAATTTTATCCTTCAATGTCTTTTTATCAAACTTTTTTCCTGGATTTAGAAAAGCTTTGCTTGGTTATGAGTGGCTACTAATGATAATTTTGATAGAAGAGTCTTCTTTCTCTAAGTATTTTTTTTAAAACAAATATTCACTCAAGTATATTACATATCTATTTTATCTTATTTTTTAAAATAAAAGCAGCTATGAAAGAACAAAAAAACATTATTAAAGAAATTGATGAATGCTATAAAAAAAAAACTATATAATATATATATTTTTTCATTTCAATTACTTATGATCACAACAATGACATCTGCATTCAATCGCAAACTTGAAAAAAAAAAGTTTTAAAAATCCTGGCTTATATTCATCACACCTCAACATAGTTAAAGAAATTAAAAATATAAATTATGTTAACAAAAATAATTAAATGTGCTATTTAAGAAGATTTTTTAAATATAATATTTAGATAAGAAAATGAAAATTCAGTGTAATAATTGTTCAATTATCTTTTTTAACTACATTAAGATGGTTGCAATTCTACCTTAAGCCAAAACCTCTATTGATTCTAAGTATTGAAAATATGTAAATCTTTATTTTTTTATTCCTAAGCAGATATATATGTATAATTTACAAAGACTAAACTAAAATATTTGCTTAATTTGTCCATATCATTAAAAAAACATGTTTTATAAAATACAAAAATCATTATTTATTTTTAAAATAAAAATAAATCTCACCTAACCCCACAATCAATTTTACATAGTTCTGAATTCAAATTGTCTCCACTAATGTAAGCCAAATGCTAAATATTTTATGTATCATGTGTTGATAAAAAATCACATTAACAAAATTATAAGGCTAAAACCTTAGTATGTGCACCTTGAGTGCTTAATTTTAGCAAGAGAGACCTCTACAAATCATAATGCAAGATTCAACTTTATAAAGATAAGAGGAACCCTCTTATCTCTAACCTATTTTTTCTTAATTACATAGGCAAATCTAAAGCATTTTGATTTGGGAGCATGATCTGATAAATTCTTCACTGATTAAGTCCACTATTTCTATTAATCATTAACATTGGCGAAATCTTTCGATTTACAATGAGTCAATATTCAGATATTAAATTTAGAAATATTTTGAATCAATTTAAAGTTGTAATAAATTCTTCACTGATTAAGTCCACTATTTCTATTAATCATTAACATTGGTGAAATCTTTCGATTTACAATGAGTCAATATTCAGATATTAAATTTAGAAATATTTGAATCAATTTAAAGTTGTAATTATTAATTTTTTATTAAGCACAATGTCAGCACATAATACTTAGATAAGGCTAAAACCTTAGTACGTGCACTTTGAGTGCTTAATTTTAGCAAGAGAGACCTCTACAAATCATAATGCAAGATTTGGCTATATAATTAAGAAAAATAGGTTAGAGATAAGAGGGTCCCTCTTATCTTTATAAAGTCGAATCTTGCTTTATGATTTGTAGAGGTCTCTCTTGCTAAAATTAAGCACTCAAGACGCATGTACTAAGGTTTTAGCCTTATATAAGTATTACATGCTGACATCGCGCTTAATAAAAAAATAATATTAACAAAATTATATATAAATGATTCCAACTGTAAATATAATTTCCAAAACTTTTAATAAATACTATTCAAGAATCCATTAAAATATCTAATTTTTTGTTCTATTCTACTATAGAAAAAAATAAAGAGTAGTATTCAATAATATAAATCTTAATTTGTTTTTAATTCTTTTTCTAGAGCATTAAGAAAAACTTTGTAATTATTGTTTAAAATGTTTAGTCACAAATTAGAAACTAATTTTAATAATCTATAGTTTTTTTAAAATCTTTTCTAGAATTAAAACATGATGATAAATTAACTACATATTATAAATAATGTTATTATTATGCTGTTAATGAATAAATAAAATTAATAAACTAAATACAATATATTATTTAAATAATCTATTAAATATTAATAAATATTTAATATTTAATTCCTTTAATGAAAGGATATGTATTAATATTCAATGTAAATAACTGGCATTAAATTTGTATGTATGTTTATCTTCTAGATAATTAACTTATTGAAATGCACATATACATTCAAATAAAAACTGAACCTTTCAAAAATTGGGGAGGGGAGCGAGAAATAAATAGAAAAAGATAAAAATAAATAGAATAAAATACGAGAAGTTTATCTCTTTGTTTCAAATAATAGTTTGAAATTCCCTTTCTCTAGTTAGTTGCATCATAGAATATCTGACCCTGTTTTTAATTTCATGAAAGAATTGATTGAATTTAAAATGTTTACATCTTCCAAAAAATGCAGATGACAAATTATATTTAGTGAAACCATTTTTACAGTTTATCAGCTTTAATTAAACATTATAAAACGTTTATAATTATGAGATATTGTAAGATTCTATAATCTTTAATGATATAGTAATAAGAAGAATAAAAAGCAACAGAAATTATCAATACCAGTGGTTTATGATGATACTAATACCAATAATAAATTTAAGAAAGAATATGTATATAAGAATTGTTTTGGGTGAAAAGAAACTTTTGCACTAATTTTTACAAAGATGCAGACAAAAGAAAAGCAACTTGCTGGTGTTATCTGGTTTCATGATTCTCTGAATTTAAAATTGTAATATGTTTTAATTTATTTTATTGGATGCTTTAAATTATCATATTAATATTCTATTTTTTTATTGTTTATAAAATTTGTCTAATTATTCATAGTAATTGTCAAATGCTTTTCCTAATAATTTTTATCTATGTACTGCAGCATATTTACATTTTGTCTTATATATATATATATATATATATATATATATATATATATATATATATATAATATGCTTAAAAATTAAGCCACAGTTTTAATTTATGAAACAATTTTAATCAAATCCTGCAATATAACTACGAACTATCTTTTTTTTTTTTTAATTTTCTGAATATTCCTCTTTCTAATTTTCATTAATGTGTTGTATTTTGTTTCAAAGAAGTTGAATTTTATTCATTTATTTATTTTGAAAAATAAGTAAAAGTTTATATATATATATATATATATATATATATATATATATATATATATATATATATATATATATATATATATATATATATATATATCTGGCTTGCTAGGCTGAGTTTGAAGACTTTACCGGTCTGAAAAATTCACGCTTGCAATCTGATAGAAACGTTTTGCATAAACACTTGAGAGTCAGTGTTTTAGATCTAGTTTCTATACTCTATCCCCCACTGAGGAGAGCAAACCAGCTTGAAATCAGCTATCTGGGGGTGAGCAAATGAAAGAGGTAGTTAATTTCTGACTCTTTTTTCGTTTATGTAAAACAAATCTTACACTTGTTCGGCGGTTTTGGTATAGCGCCATCTTTTGAACATATATATATATATATATATATATATATATAATGTATAATATAAAATAATCTGTAAAGTAAAAAAAAATATACTAGTTCCTTATAAAATCTTACTAATTCTCATCTGTTATTCATGTTGATTTTACGCATGAATTATTGTACTCATTATATTGTACCGGGGAACCATGATATTTAACAAACTAATTAAGATTTCTTCATGATACATTATTATTTTTATTATATTCAAAATATTATTATTTTATTATTTGGACATATTGGTTATTTATTAACATCTTTTCTTCATTATATTTTACTTTAGGTGAATACCTTTACTTCATTAACACCTGTGGCAATGGATAGTACATTCTAGCAGAATGGCAGAATACCATTGAGAGATTACCATCAACAATACCAATAGTCAAATCAAGGCTGCACATAAGCATAACCATGACCATATTTACCAGCTACAGTATCTTATCCATAATGCTGGGTCACTATCTGCTATCCAAAGCATGTTATTTGTTTGAGAACAAGTCTCAGATGCCATCTGGCCATATATGTTATATATATCCTGCATTCCTAGATGACAGGTATATGCACTCAGTGCTTGAAATGTACCCAGACTAGCACACACTCTTGATCAGATTAAACTACTGTACAAAACACCCATTCCTGATGAATCAACATCTCAAACCAAGGTTATACTCAATGATGAAATGTCTCCAGTAATGACACTTGAAATAACACAAGCTACAGAAAATAACATGACTGTAGCACAAATGTTACAAAACATCATAAATATGAGTTATAATTTGAACCAAAAGATGAATAATTTAAAAAAAAATTAGAAGAAAGGAAATAAACCAAAACATAAATAATTTAAAAGAAGATTTGAAAAGTAATATGAATAATTTAAAAGAAAGGGAAAATGTTAAATCAGAATTAAACTTGGAAATGGATGGATTGGAAAATAAATTATTTACTGATATCAAACAGTTATCAATAGATCTACATAATGTTCAAAGAAGTAAAATAGATATGAGACAAGACCTAGGAGAAATAAAAAAAGATGTTGAAGAAAAGGATACCAGATGTTAACAGAGATTCAAAGAAATTCAAATAAATATCATTGATCAAATGAATATTCGATGTAATGAATTGTATAGAACTAGAGAATTTTTTAAAAATGAAATAGATAAAAAACAGGTGAAAATACAAACAGATATTCAAAAACAATTACAAGAAGTAAATTTTAAGATTAATCAACTATATACAAAACAAATTAATGATTCAGACATTAATAAAAAATCATTGAAAGGATTGGATAAAAATTGCAAACTGTTAAAAATTAAAATAACTTGTATAGAAAATAATGAAGTATTGGAAATACCCCATTAGAAAATTGATGGGAAGCATGCTAAAAATACATGATAAAGTGAAACATATGGATGAGGCATTTAAACAAAAATTCAAATTCATAGAATTACAAATGACTCATAATATACATTCATGTTGACCACAACATATTGATAACCAATATAAAACCTCAATGATAAATAAAATGATTAAATATATGGAACCAGTCCGGTATATTAATATTAATCATGAAATTAAACTTGAAATATTTTTCAGGGAAAATGCTCCTAAAATAATTGATAACCATTAAGCTGAAAGATTCTCATACCACTTTATTCTCCAGTGGAAAAATATTTCAAGTACAAAGATATAGTTTGAAACATTTTAAATGAATCTATTATCCTGAATTACCTCGAATATCAATCAAGATATTTGAAAACATTCCATAAAGAAAATGATGGTCTAAATCAAAAGAGCAATCAAGGGACAATACTCACAATTATTATGACAACCTATATTAAGAAACAAAAGGGTACTATGTTCCATAAATTGTGTAATATGCATTTCTTTCATTAAGTATACAAATATAGATGCTTAATAAGTTTTTAATAAAAATGGACTGAAAAGATAACGACTTTGGATATGGAAGCATAATTACACAAAATGAAAGAAACAATTTTTTTCTTTTTTTACATCATTTTTAAAAAATAATAAATAAATAAAAGTAAACCAAATCACTAATTAAAAATTGCAGATTAAATCATTTAACAAAACTTATAAGAGTCAATTCATCTTCATTGAATGTACCAATACAAAAGATTAATAAGTTTGCAATGAAGATGGACTCAAATGAAATTACTATCCAAAAATGTCAAAACCATATCATAGAGAAATAAAATAAAAAAATATTTTGTTGCCATTTTCTTTTAATAAATCTTTCAGGGACATGTAAATCTGAATTGATGTAATTATTATTAGGATTACAATACAAAAGACCAAAGAAGAAAAACATAAACAAGGGGAAAACACAATCTAATTTATTTTTTAAATGTATTAAGGAATGAACACTTATAAACTAATTATGGATTTATTTCTAAAACCCAAAATGGATTCCACCATTACCATGAAAATGGAGACTAATGACTCTGAAGTTATCACATTGAAGATGAGGTGCAACTAATATGTTTAAGGCTGCAAGAGAAAATCCAGTAAGCCTCAAAATTATAGAGCAGGAGTGGTACCTTTATATAGGTCTACACAAAAAGTATGCATAGAATTAACTAAAATAAAACTTAGCTACAAACAAGAAGATCATCCACCATACTATCACTTGGTATGCTACATGATAAATAATAAAGATGAACTTAAGTAAATTAGACCTAAAATATATAATATATTGAGAAAGACACATTATGTGAAAAGCAGTTATAAGAAAAGAACAAAAAAGTAAGTAATCCATGTTCAAATATTACATGATAAAATAATAAAACAAATGGAACGTATAGTAAATTATATTAACTGGAGTGTAAATGAATCTACTGGATTGATATCCATTAAACATTATTTCAATAAAGAAATTCCAAATTTATTTAAAAATTACCAGCCTCCAATTAAACTCAACAAGACTGATATAAATTATGATATACAAAAAACATATCAAAGATTAATAAATAAATCAGAGCTTAGAAATAAAAACAGAAATAAAAATATCTAGCATTTCCAAATAGGAAACACTTTTTATAAAGATATATAAACTTAGTAAACAAGTCCAAAACAAATGCCATAAATTCTATAATCCATATAAAGGGCCATTTACTATAATAAAACAGGCAGATCCAAATGTATTCTGGACAGATATAGATGATGAAATAAAATTTACATTTAATGCCCACATTCTTAAACTATATTTTGTTCAAACATAAAATTGAAATAATTATCATATGCAGATTATAGAAGGAGAAGGAGAAAGGAGACAAGACTAAATAAAAACCTAGGGATAATCATTTTAATGATGAGAGCACTCACATTAATATGACTCTTTTATAAACTTAAATAAAAATACATAAACCTCTAGATCACACATATATACTTAATGTGTTGAAATTTTCTTATCACATTAAAAAATTTTAATCCTGTCAGGAGGGGAATAGTAAAGTTAACTTATAATATTATTAAGCTCACTTGTTTATGTGCAATATTAAACCATAAATTTAAAATTATAATTATAAATTTATATATAGTAAATGTGTCATCCTTTTACATTAAAATATCCATATACACATGTATATAACTTAAATGTTATATTATACAAGTTTAATAACAAAAATCATGTCAAATAAATTGTTGTTTTAATGAAATCAAACATTAAAATGATTATTTTTCAATCATATATATATATATATATATATATATATATATATATATGATTCAACCTATATATATATATATATATATATATAGGTTGACCAATATCACTAATCAAAATAAAAAAAACTTGGGATAACCTTAGGTCAGGTCATATTTTAGCAACTAAACAGAAAGGAAATAAAATTCAAACTCAATTATACAATTATTAATTATGATGCATTCAACAATAATCGAATACAGAATTGTGAAATGAAATACAAATTTAACACATGCTAATTACCAAAAAGTCAATTCTAATATAAAAGCTAAATCAAATAATTTCCAAATTCTATCTTCCCCAAATGGACTGGTCACTATGCTTAGTTATTTTGCTGTGTTTGAATGCCAAACACATTAAAAAGATAGATCAAAAGTTTAAATAAATTTTCCTTGTTTATAAAATCTTTATTAACAGAGAATTCTAAAATTGTTTGAGAAAAGAGTAAACAAATTACTCTTTAAGATCATTAATAATAATTTCAAAAATTAATTTTTTTTTAATATAGTATTTAGAGAAATTCTTAATGAGATCATTTTAAACTTGAATTTTAAGGAAGATAAATATCATCAAAAACACATATATCTAAGCAAAATTACTTTAAGAAGATTTCAAGTTATATAAAATGCACCATGAGTAAAGGCAATTTGCCATAAGATCAAATGCCATTATTCTAACTTAAAATAGTGCAAATAATCATTCCTACTGATATGCTTAATATTCTTCTATTATAATTCAATATCCAACTTCAATTTATAGTGAGATGATTTATGAAAAGGGATGTCAACATCATGCAAGAAAAATGTTTAAGAACAAAAGAGTATACTGATTGCATCACTGATGATTGATGACCAGAAAATAAAAAAAAACCTTATTCTTAATAAACATTACTACTCAAATTATAAAAATGAATAGGTCACGACCATAAACTTTTAGTACATCTTATCATCATTGCCTATCAACATCCATAAATATCTAATTTTATTGTCTTTGCTTTTTAAATCCATTTATGTTGGAATAATCTATTTTGGAAAATCGTTAGATGAAATGAAAATGGAAAGATCATTGGGTTAAATATTTTTTTATTTTATAAAATGTAGGTTTTTTTTTTTTTTTTGCAATGTGACTTGACTAGGATAATAAGTAAACTTAATATGCAAGTACGATTTTATTGCTCTTCATATTAAATTCTTTATTTATGACAAGACATAATTTTTTTTGTTACTAATTCAATTAATTTAGTAATATTTGTTTATTTTTCTGTATAAATGACATATTTTTGAAAGAAAGGTCTTCTTATTTAATGATAGAGACCATACATAGCTGTGGGGTTTTATAAAAATGGAATTTTCTTAAAATGATTCAATATTACAAAAACCTTCATTTATAGTTATATCATTTAATTTAAATTTATTTAGTTAGTACTATAATAATTTTTTTGAAATTATAAATTTTCATTTATTGTTTTATAAACTATTGCATATTGTTTGTGTTATGATAAATATGTACTATGGGGATATGAGAAGGTATTATTTTAAATTTTATTTATTAACATAGCAGAAATGTATGTAAAATAGTCATAATTATATATATATATATATATATATATATATATATATATATATATATATATTAATAATTCAAACAAATATATTTAACACAGTATTCAAAATTAAATAATATATTCTTTACCAGAAGTACTTTCAATTGTTTCACTGACAATCTTTATCAACTGTTAATACAAATAGTGTTTCCAAAAATTTTTGCAAATATAAAATTGCATAAAAATTGTTATCCATTAAGAGTAATTGTTGATTATGGGGGTGTTTTAAATTGCTATATTAAATTGCTAAGCCTATTAATATATGACATCTTTGAATATAGTTCAGGCTCATATAAATTCTTTGGTTAAAGAGCTGAGTTTGAAGACATGTAGGTGTCTGAAGATTTGAATCTTTTTCTTAATATTTAAGAATTAGATAAATGCTTGGCTTGAGTTAATATTTTGAATCTTATGTCCTATATCCTCACTGATGAGAGCCATAGCTCGAAACCAGTCTGGGGATATGGACCATCATAGATAAAGGCTTCATATATTTTCTCTTGTAGCATTTATCAGGAAAAAAAAAGCTTGTTTAGAGCTAGTAGCAGGCTCTTTATATATTACATATTGGTAATACAAGCTAAATAGGTCATGTGATATATGACTGATTTTTACTATTAAAAAGTATTAAATGGATTTCTATTCCTTTTATATCTAATCAACAAGCTAAATTAATTAATAAACTTTATAGTGGTTTGTGTAGATTTCATTTTTTCTTTTCCAATAATATAAATGATATGATGAATAACTCAAAAGCCAAGATTTCTAAGTTTGAATTAAGTTCTGTTATATATATATATATATATATATATATATATATATATATATATATATATATATATATATATATATATATATATATATATATATATATTTGGTGTGTGTGTGTGTGTGTGGTGTGTGTGTGTTGGAATGTGATTGTTGAATAAAATATATAGGGGAATGCAAATGTACATTACAAATATGATATAATGATCATAAGACATTATATAAAAGTGTACAGAAAAAAAAAATACATCTTTGGTAAATATGAATACTCCATCAAATATATTTGATCATAATAAAACATGTAATTATGGTTTTAAATTTAATAATAAAGATATAAAAATTATTCAAAGTGAAAGGTGTAGTGAAAAACATAAAATTAAAGAGGCAATGATGATATCTAGGAATAGAAGTGGTTTAATGAATAGACAATTGGCTAATATAAAGACAACAGAATCGTGGGAAATTTGAATGTATTGAATGATGGGTAATGCAAGTTTTTATTTTTTGTACATTTGTATTAACAGTTGATAAAGATTGTCAGTGAAACAATTGAATGTACTTCTGGTAAAGAATATATTATTTAATTTTGAATACTGTGTTAAATATATTTGTTTGAATTATTATTTTATGATTTAAAAATACAGACATTTAATGGTTGTAGTTATATATATATATATATATTAATTCTAATATTTTCACGGATAAAAGATGTCATATTATTATTACTATTTTCGGGATATTCCCTGTAGTGAAAAAGTTAAATGCTGACGTTTCAGTACAATATCAAGTACCTTCCTCAGAGTGTCCTCTTTCTCAAATCATAAGAATGCATGTGAGATTTAAAATCGTTTTTATCATTTTCTTTCTCCTCATATTTAAATTCTATTGGTTGAGAAGTTTTAAAATTTATTTTCTTTTCCAATAGCTTCTTCCAAATGTTAATCTTCTTTAACTCACACCTTTCATTTATGCTCTTGGGCCTTTTCAAAATCTCTATAGCTTCTCTTAGCAATCTCTGGTCATATTGTTCAATTTTTTTTAAAATATTTGTTTTTTCAAAATTGATATCATGATTTGTTAATTTTATATGAGAATAAATAGCTGATGAATTGGATTTTTCTCTCACTGCCAGAATGTGTTTTTCCTTTCTAATATTTATTCTATGATTAGTCTGTCCTATATATGTATGTGGACAGACCATACATGGAATTTCATATACACCATGATACTCCAAAGCAATTTTATCTTTAGGAAGTGGAAATATCTCCATTTTTCCTCTCATCACCATCCTGCACAACTATTTTCAGTGGCAAAGACATTATTAGATAGAACAAAGAGACTTTCTGATGATAGCCATTTTCACCGAGACCTTTTTGCTACTAAAAAAATGCTTCTTCATAATGGTTTTAACTACAACATTATTAATAGGGCTTATACATATCAAAAGAAAAACGATTTTGATACATCAAAAATTAAGACAATTTTGACATATATAAAAGGAGTAACTGATAGAATTGGTAATATTTTAAAGAATAATAATATTCACACAATTTACATTACTTATAAAAAAATTACTGAAATATTTCCACTTCCTAAAGATAAAATTGTTTGGAGTGTCATGGTGTATATGAAATTCCATGTAGGGTGTGTCCACATACATATAAAGGACAGACTAATCGTAGAATAAATATTAGAAAGGAAGAACACATTCTGGCATTGAGAGAAAAATCCAATTCATCAGCTATTTATTCTCATATAAAATTAACAAATCATGATATCAATTTTGAAAAAACAAATATTTTAGTAAAAATTGAACAATAATGACCAGAGATTGCTAAGAGAAGCTATAGAGATTTTTAAAAGGCCCAAGAGCATAAATGAAAGGTGTGAGTTAAAGAAGATTAACAACATTTGGAAGAAGCTACTGGAAGAGAAAATACATTTTAAAACTTCTCAACCAATAGAATTTAAATATGAGGAGATAGAAAACGATAAAAAACGATTTTAAATCTCACATGCATTCTTATGATTTGAGAAAGTGGACGCTCTGAGGAAGGTACTTGATATTGTACTGAAATGTCAGCATTTAGCTTTTTCACTACACGGAATATCCTGAAAATAGTAATAATAATATGATATATATATATATATATATATATTGTAACAGTCAAATATGTGCATTTGTGCAACAAAATATACAACCCTGATAGATCATCCTAAGGCTGACCAGGTTTACATGGTGGAAGCCATGGCTCTGGCCTAACCCTAGTTCCTCTACCATTGTTCATAGACTTACAACCTTACAAGTGACACAGTTGAGGTCACAGCAGCATTTCTCTTCTTCACATGCCAGAAGTAGCTCAGCAGTAGCACACAAGATGGGTAACAATATGTATTTTGTATAGCATATCTATATAGGTATCATGTGGCACACTTATCATTAAAATTTTATTAAATTACAAAGCTAATTACTAAAGTTTAAATAATAGTGAGTCGGTGAGTAAGACTAAGACAAGAAACTAAAATACATTTAAAATCAATTTAATGAATTCAATGTAACAATAAATCAAAAAAAAATAATAGAGTAATAAATTTTGATTTCACACACAGGTGTTTCAGGGCCATTACAATTCAAAGGCATTCACACATAAGTGATGCATTATCAGTAACAATTTTGGATGTACAGATTTACACAGTTTGGTTTACATACATAAATTAGTTTATTTATAAGTGATTTCAACATTCCAGTATAATTAATAAAATTTGGAGGTTTTGCATTTCCATTCTACCTGTATATGTATATAGCCTCATATCACTCGCAGGTGATATTATGTAGGTTACAATTAATTATTTATTTGGCTATATATATATATATATATCCAAATTATATTTTATCACCTGGGAGTGATATATATATATATATATATATATATCACTCCCAGGTGATAAAATGATAATACAGTAAAATTTTGCATGAGCAGAATTTTAATTTAGTAAAATTTGACTTTGCTCATGTTTATCTATGCCAGGTTTATGCTATAAAGGGATTTATATTTGCTATATTAGCAGAAGTGATAATAAATTTTGTAAAGAACATAATTTAACTAGCACAGATACTTTAATATATTCTCTACACAGTAATATGCTATTTAGATTGGATTCCCTTTCAGATCAATGCTGAATTAACAAAAATGGCAGGTTGAACTGATTAATGGAAGTTAGACTTCAGATACTAGTGTGTAAAGAAAAACATATAACTTTGAATCTTATTTGCATCTCATATGTGCCTTATTCATGGGATTTTTACCATGTAATGGTTCCCTGTGACTGATTCTCATTGCTCTGGTATAGGAGGTCATTTTAGTTTGGCTGATCGAGCAACTTATATATGTGAGTGGGAGTCTTATTCTCTAGGTGAGTCTCCTGCTCCATTTATATGTATGCAGAATGGGTTGGCCTGTACCAGTCACCATCTGAAGAGAATAATTGCCCAAACTAAAGGTAATGGTGCAGCGTGATGACATGTGACCATTAAAAAAGTACAGCAATAAGAAAATATGCCATAGCATTTCGTAAGGACACATATGCACCACTGACTTTATAATCATATTTAAAAATTAAGACCCTAAAGTACAAGTTTCTTTCATGAAACTACCCCACATCAGTTCATGTTATAGTACACTTAATAATACTATTTAGGGAATTTATGAATCCAATCTACAAAGCTATCTATATAGGCTTTGATTTAACTAGCTTAAGGAGGATTACAGCATATGAGGAATTAAAATAAAAACTTATAGATTTATGCTGCATTTTTATCATCACTTTAACTAAATATTTATTTAAAATATTAACTGAAAAAGCAAATCTATCTTAAGGTGATGATACGTTTGTAATGATTTTTAATTCTAGACATTTTATCATTTCCAAAACAGAGCTTTTTATTTCGTATATAATTATACATGTTATATATATATATATATATATATGCACACTTACAAATATATGCAAGAGAATCTTTATTTAATTCTCGCTAATAGTTTAATTTAAGAATAAAGCTCGGTTTTGAAGTTTTATAGCATAAACAAGATAATGTAACTAAATAATAATAAATTTGGCATAGATTAACTTAAGAAATGCATTTAAATCCTAATAAAATTTCAAATAAGTGGAATTTGATAATTGTTCATTTTAAAAGAAAGTTGTGCGAGTTTCGCTAAAACATGATTGACTTAGTTTTATAATGCTATCTCGGAAATTAATGACTGCAAATATTATCATTAACTTAAGACATTAATAAATTATCATAAAAATTTTCATTATTACTTTAAAACTTGCTAATTGTATTTTATATGTTAATAAATTTATAAACTTATTTAATTTCTACGTTATAGCAAATTGAAACATATCATTTAATTACTTATAGTCAACTTAATACATACTCAAATCAAACATTATTTCGCGAATAAACCAATACATAAAATCATACAATTATATTAATAAAGATGTGTGTGAATGTGAGTACTTTAGAATTTGAAATAATAAATCATAATTCATTTATATCAGTTAAATCACTTTGCATCAGTTAAATTATATCAATTAACTCAATTTTATATTTTAATACAGTTATATCTTTATATATTATTTATATCAGGCAAGACTTTTGGATTTAAACAAAGTTATTACATTTGTAATTTACGCAAGATTTAGATTGAAGTTATAAAATAAAGTATACATAATTTTCATTTACAATATTAAGATGGCCATTAATTTAAAGGTAAAGCTAGCATTTAAATTTGGAATTAGTTGAAGTTTTTAGATTGAAAGGAGTGGTTACTGTTGTTTATCTTGATCTTTGTCTGTATTGGCAAGTTCTCTGGACAGCGTGTCATCTTTTAGGTTCTGGCGTGGTCAACTCATGCTGTTCTGGCTTAGATGGTGGTTCGTTGGGCAGAAGGCTAGATTTTGAGCCCTCTTACCGGACATGCTGAATATTCACCTTATTATCTATATCAATTTTGATGACTCTTAGAAATAATATTTTTTAATGCTCCTCCAAAGATGGCTGCCCTTGCTTTTATACCAGTACCCCCCTCTCCTTCATTATTTTATTTTCTCTGAGTTAAATATTAAATAGGTAAAAAAAAAAAACCTATTGACAGGCCGTAATTTATTCAGTTTTCTAAGTTTTATTCTAAATATAAAATTTAATTAATCTTATACCAGTAAAGATTAATTATACTGGTGACCGTGTATCCAGAAAAACAAATCTAAGATTTAGAAAAACATTTTACTATATATGTAACTTGACCATTCTAATTTACCGATATATGCAGAATTATACAATTTTGAAAATATATAATTTAATAAATACCAAAATTATAGAAAACAAAATGCTTTATAATCTATTAAGATTTATATTCCTGCATATATGTAGTCTAAAGTTACACATACAATTAGTTTTTCACTTAGCAATTATTAGCAATCTATATATGTGCGCATTTTGCTTCGTGAGTTATATAAATGAATATTTCTGTGAATATTTAAACATATATGCACACATACATGACTGTATTATTTAGATTTAAATTTAGGCAGGATATATTAACATTATTATTAATACATATACGAGGTTTTGATGCTATGTATATAGGTATGAATACTACTATATAACAGATATAGTAGGTGAAACAGTTGGGTTGAAAAGCTGACTGTTTATATATATATATATATATATATATATATATACATATATATATATATATAAATTTAAATTTTGTTCATTATTATATTTGGAATTTTGGGGGAAATACTAGTTTTAGTAAGAACAGACATGTAAGTCTAAAGATGTAATCTACTGATTCAACATAGACAGTCCATCCATCTGATTCGTTCAAAATTAAAAAGGTCTCTTATTATATAAAATGATAATCAGCTATATAATATGAGTGACTAAAAAGTTGAAAAAACTAATTGTTTACCATAGTGGTATCTCTAAACTTTTTTTTTGGAAATTTCTATTGTAATAAAAAAATCATTGGAAAGAATCTTTCATCAAGATCAAATCCAACACTATAGAAACAAATCTAGTATTACTCATAATGATAATAAATGTATCTTAGAAGTACTGCTATTAAATATTAATTATTTTAGGGGGAGGGAACAAAATTAATGGATAATAATAGGAATAATTGAAAATTAAACATATTTCAATTTATGTATATTCACAATGATAATGTTAGATGTGTTAGACACCATGCAGGGAAATAAAAAATAAAATGTTTAGAATATTCTACCTAATATACATTTTTATTTTATTAGAAGAGTAAATAATTTGGAGCATTCTGATTATAATCTCACTTATCTCACCGTAGTAATGATGTAATGTAAAAAAAATGCTAATTAAGTAATTGTTTTATATTATATGCATATACAATTCAAATTTGTGAGGTTTATGTTTAAAAAATGAAATTAATTAAGGTTTTTATTTAACTAGAATATAAAATATACATAGGTATTTACATTATAAAACATAACATATTAATAATTATTAGTATTATAAAGTAGATAACATCTTGTTTACCAAAATTTTAATGCCAAAAAAAGTTAAAATTAAATATAATTTCAATCTATCAAGAAAATAATTGTGTTTGTTCTTTTTAACTACAGAAAACATAGCATTAATAAAATAAAATAAAAAGGAAAATCTGTTTAATATAAATAACATTTTAATCTGATGAAGACTTTATTTTAAAAATATCCTTATAGTTTAATGGTTAATAATTCAGCAAAGTCTTTATTATTTGTAACCTTATATTTCCTTGAAAAATAATAAGCTACTTCACATACTTAAACACAATTGTTTGTTGCAAGTATTTATTCTCTATTGATTATTTAATAAAAGTGTTTTAGCAAAAATAAAATAAAATAAAATTGGATAATCATGTCAGTAATTACAATGTCAGCTAATAAACATATTGTGAAAGGATCGGGAAATCTATATCATGAAGAAATGATATAGAACATTCATCCACATAATATACAATTAATGAAATTTAGATGTTTGTTCAGCAAAAGATTGTAGGGGATGATTGCCAAGTTCTATTTGTTTCTTCAGTTGATAATTCTATTATCTTCTTACTGTTTATAAAAAATGTTAATGGAATTCTACTCTTGCTTAAAAAGAAAATAAGAATTTACTTGGAAAAAGTCCAGGCATTTCAGTTAATAAATGTTATAAAAAAATAGAAAAAGATATCAATATTTTTATAATTGTTCTTGCTTTTAAAGGTTGATTAATCTTTAAATAATTTACATTAACATGTTAGTTCAATACACATAAATGTAGCTTGACTTGAATATAGTAAAATTATTATCATTATACATAGAAGTTATTTATATGACAAATGTTGGCTTGTTTTAAACATATTGATGTTATGAAATTGCATGATAAAAATTACTATTCATTTTCATTTGTTTTAATTTTAAAAAAATGTAATCACTTCATCTTTGAAAAATAACCAATGATGTTTTACTATGCTTTTTTCTCACAATTTTCTTTCTACTATTTCTAATGCATTTAATTATGAAATAAGAATAATCATATAATTCATTAATTAAGTGTAACAACATTAATGAATTAATATCATATTTTTCTAATTTATATAAATTAACTATTTAATTAATTTTTTTTTTGCCTATATTAATTCATTTCAATTACCTACTATAATGTTTATACCCATTAAATGTATATATTATTCGTTATTGAAACTGATTGTTACATTGAATATTTATTTATTTACTAAATTATAAATTAGTTTAATATTAACTCTGCTAGACAAATCATCTATATAAAGTTATAAATTAAATAAATTAAAATATGATTGTCAATAAAAAAATTCCTAACCAAAGTTAGTAATCTAATTATATATTCTTAATTTATTTTTAATAGAAAATCTAATAATCAATTAAAATTATTTATTATATTACAAACCAAATTAAGAAATTAAGCCAATAATTGGTTTAATGATTGGAAATTATAATAAAATTTTAAACAAGATTTGAAAGCAAATATTTTAAATATTGAAAGAAGATTAAGAGAATAAAAGAGAAAAAAATATTATTTTTAAAATAAAAAATAGATATTTTTTCCAATAGGTTTGCTTAATATTTTAATTTTGGAAACATTAAACAAAGGCCATCTTAAAATAATAAAATATTAATAATTTATGTTAAATATTTTTTTATAAATTCAATAAAATAAAACAAGCTTTGGGAAACAAAATATGCATAAAGAAGTTTTTAAGAATGAATATATATATTCAAATTTTATACATATTAAATTAAAGATGCAGACAGTATTTTAAATATAAGAATTATCTTCCTTATGTTCAAATGTAGATTGACTTCACTTTTTTCAAATTTTATTAAGACTTTATTATACATTTTTTTTTTTTTGTGATTATTTAATATTAGACATAATTGCTTCTGATTTTTTTGTTTATGTTGTTCATTATTTGGATTTACTAAAAATTAAAGAGAAGTCTCAATGTAATTTTTGATATTATTTTTAAAACAAATGCGTTAATAGATTCTATTTAAGCTGTTGAAAAAGCTTGTATTTATGTTTGACTTCACTTGACATATAAAATACTTCATGATCCCTTTGACAATAATCTTTCTTTTATATATATTCCTAATAATCCTTATGTATTATAAAGTTAGCTGTCAAAACCTCAATTTATTTGAATCATGTGATCTCTATCTGATAATGATTATGTACCAGTTCTTTGATTGCAAATATATATATATATATATATATATATATATATATATATATATATATATATATATATATATATATCCATAATAGTAACAAAAACTGTTAGTCAATCCCTGCTTTTTTTGATTTGTTTTTATGCTTATATTGACAATATTATGCCATTGTTTTTAATACACCTTGATACTATGGTTACTAATCTTTAAAATCATATCTTGTCTGGTATCTTAAATAAAACTGTTGTCTAAAATGTAATTAATATCACTATTTTTAACCTATATATATATATATATATATAAAGAATAAATTACTCTGAGTTTAATCCTAATTTTTTATTTCATAATAATTTTATTTGTATTATTTTAGAAAGTCACTTATTCACCTCATATGGTCTATTTTTACATATTCTATATTTTTTTGAAAATACAATTTAGGATTTCATTTTTTCAGATATTATATACTTATATTTTAATGACTTATGTAATCTAATATCATTTTGTGCATTTATAAATATATATGTGCATTTATATGCTAGCAATTTTTATTAATATTTAATAATCCAAATTAGTTTCTTTAATCTTACTCTCTCTCTCTCTCTCTCTCTCTCTCTCTATATATATATATATATATATTTTGCACTAAAGTATAAGGTTACTATATATATATATATATATATATATATAGTAACCTTATACTTTAGTGCAAAATATAAAGTTTGTTAAAACTGTTTTAAATTTTTCTCTGTGTTCTTCTAGATGACTTGATTGTCTTGACTTGCATTTTGTATCTTCTTGATACTTGCATTTAAAATAACTTAATGATGAGATAATGTAATACTTTGCCTTGCTTATTACATGTAGTTTTTAATGAATTAAAATTTTTCTTTTCCATCCACTGATTTAGATCAGATGTGTTTAACCTGTAAGAAAACAACAACCTACATCCAGTTTAATAAAATGTGATGAAAAATAATAATAATCCTTATTTATTTCAAAATAATCCTAGAAATTATCTTTAATTTAAATCAAAAGCCATTTTTTAAATTAATTTTCAATTATTAGATAAAATATGATAAACACTTTTTGTATCTTTCATTATAACAGTGTTCATAATATATATAAAAAAATAGAGTAGAGATAATATGTATGCAATATCTTTCATTATAACAGTGTTCATAATATATATAAAAAAATAGAGTAGAGATAACATGTATGCAAAACATATAGCAGATATATTTTTTTAAAAATTAATAATGAAACAAGTTAAACTAAAATGTCTCCTATATAAATTAATTCACAAGATTTGTTATATTTTAACATCAACATGTCTGGCTGTATTTAGATAATAACAGATAACTATATTATATGTGCATAATGAAGTGTTATACTAATTTTAAGATATAAAATTTTATGTCCATTTTAACACATACTATTATATTATACATATGGAGAGCGAAACACTATTCTAATATCTTTGTCTGCCAGTGGCTGAACAATAAGGAATTAATTATTTCATCTTGAACTTATATTATAAATAACATTCCTGCTATTTGACCTATATTAATAAAGTAATAATAACAATTGTTGAAAATAATTACAGCTAGCTAAAAGAAAACTTTTTTCTGACTTCAATAGCCAATATTGGATTGTTATTTAGTCTGATAATTATTCCCAGTTTTTGATGCAGAATAGCTTTAAGATAATTCAAATATTTTAAAGTCCAGAGCCACATCTGATATAGAATGTGGAGTTCAGTAACTTATGAGAAACTTTCTAATTGAAACTTTACATGTTGTTCGTTTTAAAAATTACCTCATATATTCATAAAGCCCATGCAAGAGTCCATTCATTCACAAGTATTCATTATAAATGAAAAAAAGGAATATAATTGAATCTTTGAAGTTCTGTGTCATAATAGAAAAATATTTCGTTTTTATGTTCTATACATTATTAAGTGTTAAAAGATGTGCTTTATTTATTTTATTGGTGAATAGTCACTATACCTAAAATGTTGTGTACTTAAATTTAATGTTTATTTGAATAAGAATGTATTTTATTTTGTATTTATTTTCGTGTGAATTTATATATGTAAAGTTCATGGTATGTATTTTACTATACTTAATGATAATATATTAATTTAAATTCAAGAGATCAAAGCGAATAATTAATTGAAAAAAAACAGTGCTTGCAAAAATTTTAGGAATTATTGGTGAATTTATAATGTGTAGCAACACTAAATGAATTATTCCTATGAGTTTTCCCAGTACTATGTGCCTATACTTATGTCATAATTATTAGATTATTATTATGCTCATATTTTAAACAGTGTCAGCCATTATCTCATTCAGTCTTTATTATAAAACAATTCTTCAATACTCTGAAATCATGTCTGCTAGACTGTTGATGTTCTCTAATTTAGCAGAATTATTGATGAAGATGATTTTACATTTTGGTTTTAAGTAAATATTAATACTATTTTTTAATGTTAAACAGCTTTAGTTTGTGCTGGTAATTAATCTGCAAAATATTTTTTGCCATTTTCTGTATTTTGCACTTATTCTTGTACTGGTGGTTAATCTGTGGAACTGTGTGTAATTATACTTGTTGCTTCAGTGCTGTGATATTCTTATGAGTAGATGAATGCATCCACAGGAATACAATTTTCCTTCATAAATTTAGGTTTGAGCAAAGTCTTTATGTACTATGATGTTAAAATTATCTTCCTTCATCTATAGGTTCAGCCATAACATATATCAGGACAACCAATCTACATTGACTCCATAGTGTATTATATGTTTGTTTACATAATATTTAGCTGAATTGAGGAATGAATCTTCCACTTTGGTTCAGTATTTCATTATGGATAAATTCCACAAATATGTCATTACTTATTGATTATAATTATGTTTACAGTATAGGTGCATTAGTTCTGGAAGTGACACATTGAATATTTCATGACTAGATGTGGAAATCCATTCTTTTTCTTCAGGGCTAAAATTAAGTCCATTTATAATAAAATCTTTTAACGGTGTTTATATAAAACTCATGTATACTGTCCATGTATTGAAGCAAATATATGATATTTTATTTATTTTGTTTATTTTATTTGTTTATTTATTTATTTGTTTAATTATATTTAAACATTATATAATCATCTACTTGTTAATGATAGAATTGTAAATAAATGTTAACTCATAATTTAACTTACTATGTCATTGCTATTTGTCATTAACAAAAAACCAGAAAATCCTATGTATTGAGTAGACCATACATTAGAGCACAAACTGTCACTAATAGGCCATGCAAGTCTTACTAACATTCTGGGGAAATATTCCAATGATTTTGTTCTCAGCATTTGTGGAGTATGAGGTACAATAAAATTCCAATTACCACTTTTATTACTTTAGCTTTGTTTTGTCAATTCTGGAATATATTACAAAATTTATTGTTTCTATAAATATTAGGCTCAAAATTCATAGATAAATTTACTAGATAATGTTATGATATAATTTTTTCTCTTAATGCTATGATTTGCACTTCATCAGACATAATAAGATTCTGACTGTTATTGATTTAATTATAAATTTAAATAAATGAAGAAAAAATCCAAGTTTTTATATGCTTACCTATTATTGCAAAGCATATATCCCCCCTCTTGCATTTGTAACAAAATCCTGAGTATACCTGAGTTATAATCAATCATGTTATAGTGATACTTACAATTATTGCTTTCTTGTTTATAACTTGTACTTACCATGTGATTTCTAGTGTAGACCTGAGGAATCATAGATGTCATTCTGAAAGAGTAATCTTTAACATTTTTACAAATTATATCATCTTCTCCATGGTCAGCCATAAGGTCTCATGTAAATGAAAATCTCATAATAAGGTTTTGAATGATAATAAAAGTTACATAGTTATAATTTGTCTTAGGTGATGTAACGTACTTTCACATACTGCTATGATGGGTCTTCATGGTGTACCTGGGACACAATCAGATTAGATCATAACAATTTCATGCTA
>JAQFVV010013337.1:27500-153046 GCA_028023455.1 Epiperipatus broadwayi
AATTGAGACCCATCAATGATGATGATAATCATGATCAATCTCCCAAGACAATGATTAACTTTTAAGAAAGAAATATGCCTTTTTAATAAAAAAAAAATTAACATTTCTTACTGATCAATCATTAATAATACAGATAGAAAATTTACATAATTAATAATGATAAGTTATTGACATTTAAATAATGCCAAAGATCTTCCACACTTCCCTTAATGAAATGTAAACTCAATGTTCATATTATATAGTGTGATGTGTTTCTTTAGCAGGTGAATAAACATCTCATACCTTAGAAACATTTTAATTTTAAAAATAAACACTTAATCCACACACATACTCAACCTATTGTGTATAACATATATTTTTATATTCATAAATTTAAACATAATATTAATCCAGAAATGAGTAGAGAAAGGTTAGATAGATCATAGAGATAAAAACATTTAGAGAAATCATCTTCAAATTACCTATCTCCATTTACACCAATCTAGGCCATTAACTACTTTTACAATCTATCTCTCCTAATGCTAAATTTCTACTGATTTGTAACATTCATACTCAGAAAATATACAAGTAAGCATAATTATATTACTAGGTGTATTTGTACATGTGTCAATTCACATTATGAATTAAAATTGTATTTCTCTTTATATACAATATAAATTAACATATTTAATGATACTTGAATCAATACACAATAAACATATTTTATAAAAAATAAAATACATATATAAATGGTTACATATAATGATCCTCTAAGCATACATACTATATCAATAGAGCAATATTTAGTATCAAAAATTTTCTCTAATTGATTCTCATTTTAATATTTAAAGACAGGGATACATCTATTTATTATTAAAAATATGTTAATAGTCACTGATAAAAAAGGCAATTAAAATTAATATTATTTTTTTCTTATACTCTCTGATGTATAGGCAGTTTCCAAAGAAACCAAGAAATTTCATTTAAAGACAGTTGTTGAAGGTTTAAAATTTGAAATCAGCCACACACCAATATGTAACACATGTAGATTTACCAATTACAGTGGTTTACTGCAACGGTCCTTTTTTGGTGTGGCTTGCAATTCTTTTTACTGCAAAGATAATGCAATAAATTGCTTCCATAGGGATTATTTTATCATTGAGATGTTTTTTTTCATTGCATCTGTATATAATTACTTTTGATAGACAGAATGATATTTCAGCTTTTCATATATTTTAGCATTTTTTTGCTTTGTGTTTTTATTCAAATTCATCAAATGGCATAGGTCAAATAGCATTAACAAAAGTTGATTTCTTCTTTCATCTTTGGAAATCAGTCATAAGATGTTTTAAATACTTTAAATTGAAACTCTTCTGATGCACACATATTTCTTGCGATGGTAGAAATGCCAACATGCTATTTTTTACCCCAACATATTGATGTAGAAACTTTTATAAAAAAGTGTAGTTATTGAAAAGCAGTCAAGTTTATTCTTGTTCCAATTTTTTTCAACATTCTTATTTCAAATCTTCATATACTAGTCTGTCTGATTACATCACATATTTTTGTTCATTGAAACACTTGGCAATCTATAAATCAAGGTATCTGGTCAAAATATTCTCAAATGGCAATTTTTTAAAATTTATTACTCAGTATGGTCTTAAAAATGCTCTCAATTCTATCATCTTAATGGCAGCCCTCCCATTTCTCAAGTCTGAAATTGATCTTTATCTTTCTCTCAGACAGTCAGCTGGACATAAAACAAAAATAACTGTTCTTAAATAATATAATTTTTTTATAAAAACATAAAATTATTTGAATACAACTCTTCTTTTTTGCAAAATGTGTGTAAATGTTTTAAGTTTATATCTGTCAATACACACACAGTCATATATATGCAGACATATAAAATATGCCTATCAAACAATCTAAATAATTTGAAAACTATAACTTAAAATTCATAAAATAAATAAGTAAGACAAGTATTAGAATCAAAGTAAAATTAAAGAAAAAATATTATAATCTAGTAAATATAAATTAGCTTTAAAGATAGTTAATAAACAAAATTAGAAAAAAAATATTTATTGAGTTTGTATCTACAGACAACCATTTATATGTGCTTTAAAATTCTAACTTTTAAGTACAACTATTAGACCATTAAAAGTATATATTATCCCTTTTACTAATACAAAATTGAATTGAGAGAAACAAATACTTCTTCCTTATTCTGATATATCTGGGAATTTGTTGTGTAGGGTTTGAACTCAATATATATATATATATATATATATATATATATATATATATATATATATATATATATATATATATATATATATATATATATATATATATATATATATAGTAACCATTAACACTAACTGAAATAATCATACAAATATATAAACCAATATACAATTATAAATATCCAGTAACTCCCTTTGTTAAAAAGTTTATAGCTTAATAATAGCAAACTTCAAAATGATACCATTTTGAAGTTGCATGCTAAACAATGTTAAATATTGAAATACAAACCAACTTAAACACAGAGCATGAAATTTTAAATAAGGAAATGTTCTTAAATTTTGTTAACAAACTAACATGTTACAAACTTATTAAAGACAATCTAAACATTAGATTTGAATCTTTAAAATTCCATGCTCTGTGTTTAAGTTGGTTTGTATTTTAATATTTAACATAATTTAGCATACAATTTCAAAGTGGTATCATTTTGATGTTTGCTATTATTGAGATATATACCTTTAAACAGAGGGGGTTAGTGGATATTTGTGATTGTATAATGGTTTATATATTTCTATGATTATTTCAGTTAGTATTAATGGAAACTTTATTTTCATTTATAGTTTGGAGGGCTATTTAAAGATTAAAATCTAATGTTTAGTTTTTTTTAAATAAGTTTGTAAACATGTTAGTTTATTAGCGAAATTTAAGATTTTTTGATTATTTAAAATTTTATGGTCTGTGTTTAGATGGGTGTGTATTTCAATATTTAACATCATTTAGTGTACAACTTCAAAGTGGTATCATTTTGAAGTTTTCTATTATTGAGATATAGACTTTTAAACAGAGAGTGTTACTGAATATTTGTAATTGTAAAATGGTTTATATACGTATATGCTTGTTCAATTAAATATTTTCATGGAGTGTTATTATAATACTGAACAGAAATAAATATATATATATATATATATATATATATATTTATTTCTGTTCAGTATTATATATATATATATATATCCATGAAAACAATACTTTTGCCATTTGATGTTACCAAGCAATTACCAATTAATTAATTAATTGTCAATCTAACTGAGATTAAACAAGTTTGTCCATTAACCTATAACAGCTCTTTTATTAAATTGACAATTAATTCCATAAAACTGATGACATAAATTTGATACCAATGGCTTGTGTATTAATCCATGCAAGCTTGTTTTTATATTATTTTATGAACAATTAAGCTTGTAATGTTTAAATTATATATATATATATATATATATTGTGCCCTTTTGTATGGGTCACCAGTTAATTTTTGTGCTAATCTATTAAAAATTTTAAATTTAAGGTATATTTGAATATGTGATGTTGATTTTGCTTATGGTAATATTTCAAAAAGTTTAATTAAAGCAATCTATGAGTATTTGATATGTAAAATTGTGCTGATATTGAGAGAGACATTTTAAATGATGATGATTATAATATATAGTTGGAAAAAATGGCCATAATCAATACTGCATTAATATATTTAATAAGTAGGTATTTAAAACTAAAAAGTGTTTAAAAGACAAGTTAAAATTAAATGCATATATTTATTGTTGATAAGATAATGTTATAAAAGAATATAAATATTTCGATTATTATAAATACTTAAATAGAAGATTAATATTTGATTTTAATAATATCGAATTATTAATTTAAAATCTGTTATAATATCTTATTTATTTTAAAAAAATGTTTATTTTAAAAATGCAATTGTTAGTTATTTTTAGATTATAACAAGCGTTTCTTGTGTTGAAGAAACAGATGTTAGTTAAATAAGCACACACATGCTTGGAAGTTATCTAATAAAGTTGCATAACTATTTTAAAAATCATGTTATAAAATTTATAAATAATACGTAAGCTATTACGAAATAAAATAAAGATATTCAATGTGAAATATTAAATCTGATTTTTTAAAAGTATTGCTTTAAAAATATAACGTATAAAAAAGACTTAGTGTATTTTAAATAATCTTATAAAAGTTAAAATTAAAATCAAGTAAAATAATATACTTTTTAAAAGTGTTTAATAGATTTAAATAAACGATAAAGATTATTTTAAAAATGTAATAATGTAATAAATATTAAATATTAAATAAGTCATTATTTATTTTTAATTTTGTGTTGTTGGTAAATATGTAAATAAGCCAACAAATTGATTGTTTAAATGTACCAATCAAATGGGAAGTTTCTTCCGGTATAAAAGCTCAGGTCAATTGTTAGGAGAGGACTCTGTGATTGATTTTTCAAGTTAATTGTGTTATTAAAAATAGCTACGTAAATTTTTATAGACGCTTTTAAAATCATTTTTCAAAATTATAAGAGTGTCTTGTAAATAAGTTATAAAAGTTTTAAATGATAGACATGCAGTGTTAACTTAATTTTTTCCCTATCGGTCGTCTCTATTGAGCTCAATTTACAAGCAAATAGTCATGGGAACATCATATATAGTGAAAATATATCGGAAACTTTACCTTAGAAATATGACAAACGCTGGATTAGTTCGGAAAATTACAAGATGGAGAAAAGTAGTATTTTGGACAGTATATAATTTTAAAAGCTAATTACTGTTGCCTATTAGAAAATAGATATTTTAAAGAATAAATACTTTTGTATAAAGAAAGTATTTTTGCAAGCTATAAATTTAAACGTATATCTTGAGTAAAGATATTAGAAATAAAAGTAGTTTTTATAAATACTTGCCTTGTTAAGTCTTTATGTTTAAAAGACTGAATGTGGATAATTTTAAAAAGGCAAATAGATTGAAAATATATTTAGCTAAAAACCTTAATATAATAAAAATTATTGTATTGAAATAATTTAAACGCTGGTCGTTTTAGATGAAGAAGCTTATTCTTACCTGGATATTTTGTTAAGAAATGCGCAAGTAATACGTGGACGTCCCAGTTAATTTAAAATAATTAAATGATAATTTTTCATAAAACTATAGACTAATTTAAGATAATAATTTTAAATAATATTCTTTAAAGAACTGCATCCGGATCAGATAAACTATTTTAATTTTATTATATTTTTTATAAAAGAACTGATTAACTTTTATTTTGGTTTTAAAAGAACATTTTCGTTTTTTCATAAACTTTAAAAAAACACGTGATGGACCGGAAACAGGAAATGGTGTTCTAGTGAATGTGTGCCTAGGATTAAAGAACTTTATGGTGAAAAGGAGACATCGCTGGAATTATGTAATATGAATTCTATTTATTTATCTAACATAAAATTTAAATATTATTAATCTATTAAAATAAGATAGGTACATTTCTTTAAATAATAACTAAAAATAATATAATGATTAATTGCATAAGTTTATTTTATATTTATTACAACACATAATATTTTAAAGAATGATCGTGAGTATAAATGTGAATTATTTTATGAAGCTGTAATTCCGAAGAATATTGGAAGATGGACTGTACATCAGATCATTATTTATGGTAAAAATTGTATAATTATAATAATATTTAATGTATTTAATATGTTTTCTTTAGATCAACTAAATGATATGTTATTGTTGAATGAATGTATAAATATTTGAAAATACACACACATTATATTGGCAGTGACAGTTTTATTTAAATATGCATAATTTGAATTTATGATATAAATACGATGCAACATTACATAAGAAGCTTAGAAATAATTATATGATTCTTTCGTAAATAAATTTTAATATTTTGTTTATGTTATAGTATTAGAATTATATTTGTTATTCATAAGTAATTATTTTATTGCAAGTTAGGAAGAGATTTAAAAGTCTATATTTTATTTGGTTTTATTCGAGAAATTAAGTTAAGTTTTATGTAGAAGTTTATATTTGAGTTGGAGATTTACTGAATATAGATGATGAAGTATCAATAGTATGGATAATTAGTATTTATTTAAATTGATGATTGTTTTCCCGGAAAGTTTGAATAAGTTTAAAAGGATGTTTTGTAGATAGAAAGTTATTAAGAAGGAGTAGAATAACACATAAAGTAGAGTAATAATTTCACATAGAAAAGAATCATAGAATTTATCTAATATAATGCTTTATGAATTTGAAATTGATGAATAATTTAATTATTATTATTTTAACAGTACATATATGTAATGCATATTTGATAAAACATGTAGCATGAATTGCATTAAATGAAATATAAAATTATAATCAATTATTTGTTATTACATTATAAAGATACATTAGTTTTTATATTATGCTATTAAAGTAATGCTGATAGTAAAGTAAACACATACTAGTATATGATGAAATGAATAACAGTAATATTTAAGTGATGTAGCAATTTAATTAGTAAAGTTTAATTGTTTACATATGCTACATAAATATTGTTTACATAAATTTTTCTGTGTAATAATTAAAGTTCACTGATATTTGTTTAAAGTCTAAGTTTTGAAAACATACTTCAATGTTATTAGTACAGCATTTTAAAGAATGTATAATTACTTATTAGGAGTATGAGTTAATAACAGTGTAAACATATTGTATTATTATTTTCTTATTTTTATTTTCTTTGTTTTCCTAATTTGAACTGTAAATATTGTAAATAAATTCTTAATCAAAGTTAATGTAAATAAATTTGTTTAATTTGTTTTAAAAGTGTGTGGAGTTCATTATTTTGCACCACAGCATTTGACAGCAGATAATTTGAAGAAACATAATATTTGCACAATATGAATTTATTATTATTATTTAGAAATAAACACAATATTTTCTTGATTATCATTTTATAAGAATTGATTGACATTAACATATAATATTATTATGGTCATAGGGTAATTATAATGCACATTATAAGAGTACAATATTATTTATTGCCACAGATTATTAAGTTGTAAGATTTTGATCTATTCTAAAATTAAGATACTATATGAAAATAAAAGATAGACATGTTATTATTATTTAATGATTGATGATATAATAGGAATAGATAAGGTTAAGTTATACCCTAAGAGTATTATTATTATTATTATTATTATTATTATTATTATTAAAATAAGTTAGGTGTATTTAGGTTTGATATAAAATCCCATATCATACTTATTTACATGAGTTATCATTACTTTAAGATAATTAGAAGAACCTGAGATTATTTAATTATATTTTTAAAATTAAAAGTTAAGATTTATTTATTTATTATTATTAAAGATAGTTTATTTTATTTAAAAGCCATAAGAATGCTGTAGATGTAGTAATAGGATAGTAAGGAGGTAATAGTATTCTTATGCCATTGAGACAATGTCTTGGAAGATATTGACTCAATGTAAATCTACTTATTGCTTTGTAACTTTACTTCACAGTCTCATGATTTTTATAAATACTTATTTAATTAGTACATACTATAGAACTATATTGATTTTGATAATTGATAATAAATTTAATTAGAATATGATAGTATAAAAGTATATTAAAGATAGATATGCAAATTTTAATTAAGCATTATAATTTAATTGAGCTAGTTGTATTTCAAACTATATTATATATCGAGAAGTAAGGGTACAATATATATATATATATATATATATATATATATATATATATATATATATATATATATATATATATATATATATATATGGACTTGAACTTTTAAGTTTCCTACAGCTATTCACTCCATCTTATACAACCAATACACAAGACCACATAAATGTGATAAAAATAAATAATCTCCAATATATGTATTTTATGCAGAAACATCACTCATCAGTTAGTGCAGATAACCATTTCCCACACCTATATACAATCAGTGCTCAGTATAGATAATACACATATATTTAAATATTACATATTCAGCCTTTATTGTGCCCATGCCTCTTCTGTTTAATTAAAGAGATATATTAAGATCCTATATGTGAGTGATCAGAGTGACTTAAAATCAACATGAGTATGATAATATTATTTTCTCAAACAAGGGCTTTGAACATTCAATCATCAGATTTTCAATAATATGGATGTCTGAAGAGTTGGATGATGGAGAAGTTTGAAGCTTGTCCATTGAAGTATGAAGATTTGCTATCTTAATATAAACTGAGCACTGATTGTATATATGTGTGGGAGACAATGATCTGGACAAAGTGATAATTGCTGGTTCAGCATCATATTTATGTATATATAATATATTGGAGATTATTTGTCTTTTTCACATGTATGTGACCATATGCATCAGTTGTATAATATGGAGTGAATAGCTTTCGAGAGCTTGAAAGTCTGAGTTCAAGTGCCTTCTAATTACATTGAGTTTAGTATAAACAATATATATATATATTGTGCCCTTTTGTATGGGTCACCATTTAAGTTTTGTGCTAATCTAGTAGAAAATTTTAAATTTAAGAAGTATTTTAAATGTGTGATGTTGACTTTGCTTGTGGTAATGTTACCATAAGTTTAATTAAAGCAATCTATGAGTATTTGATATGTAAATTGTGTTGATATTGAGAAGATATTTAAAAATGATGATGATTATGATGTAATACTGTATTAATAAATTTAATGACAAATGTTTAAAGCTAAAGTATTTAAAAGACAAGTTTAAATTAGACAAAGATATTTATTTAATTTAAAATATATGTTAAAAGTAAATAGAAATATTTTAAATTATAAGTGCTTAAATTGAGATTAATATTTGATTTTAATCATATCAAATAATTATTTTAAAAGCTGATGTAATATTATATTTATTTTAAAAATAAGTATTTGTTTTAAAAAAAGCAATTGTTAAGTTATTTTTAGATTATGGGAAGCGTTTCTTGTATTGTAAAGACAGATGTTAATTAGAGATACACACACACATGCTTGGAAGCTTTCTCATAAAGTTGAAAAAACTATTTTAAAATTATGTTGTTAAATTTATAAATAATACGTGAGTTATCACGAGATAAAAATAAAAGATATTAATGTAGAATATTAAATCTGATTTTTAAAAAATATTGTCTTAAAAATGTAACGTATTTAAAAGATTTAATTTATTTTAAATGATCTTATAAAAGTTAAGATTTAAATTAAGTAAGAAAGAATATTTTAAAAAATGTTTAGTAGATTTGAATAAACGATAAAATTATTTTTAAAGTGTGATTATATTAAATATTAAATAAGTCATTATTTTATTTTTAATAGTGTGTTAGTAAATATGTAAATAAGCTAGAGAGTTTGATTGTTTAAATGTACCAATCAGATAAGGAGTTTCTGCCAGTATAAAAGCTGGATTCAATTGTTGAAGGGGGCTCTCTATAATAAATTTTAAAAGTTAATCGTGCTATTGAGAAAATAGCTAAGTAAATTTAAAAAAAAACGCTCTTAAAATCAGTGTTAAAATCATAAGGGTGTTATTGTATATAATTTTATAATTTTTTTAAAATGATAAGTATGCAGTAGAAACTTAATAATTCCCTATTGGTCTTCTCAATATCGAAGCTCGATTTACGTACGAATGATCATGGAAACATCACGTATCGGAGAAATATATCAGAAACTTTATGCTAGAAAAATATCAGACGCTGGATTAGTACATAAAACTACGAGATGGAGAAAAGTAGTATTTTGGACTATAAATAGTATTAAAAGTTTAAATTACTATTGTCTATTATAAATAGATATTTAAAAGAAATATGAATACTTCTATAGAAAGAAAATATTTTGCAGATTTTAAAGAATAAAATGTATATCTTAAGTAAAGATATAAAAAGTAGTAATTTTAATAAATACATGCCTTGTTAAGTCTTTGTGCTTAAAAGACTAAATATTGACGATTTGAAAAGGCAAATAGATTATAAATATGATTATTTAAAATCGTAATATAATAAAACTATTATATTGAAGTAATCTAAAACGCTGGACGTTATAGATGGAGAAATTAATTCTTACCTGAATATGTTATTTATAAATGCGCAAGTAATACATGGACGTCCAAACCAAGCAAGCCAAGTTAATTAAAGTAATTTAATGAAAATATAATATAAACTATAAATTAGTTTAGAAATAATAGCTTTAAAGATAATATTTTATGAAGAACTGGATCCAGAAACAGAAAGAACTTATAAACTATTTTTTAATTTTATTTTGTTTTCTTATGGGAACTTATTATTTTTAAAAAAAAGAACGTTACCATTTTTTTTTTTTTTATAAACTTTCAAGAAACATGTGATTCAACGGAACAGGAAATAGTGTTCTATTGACTTTGTACATAGGATTTATTAGAACTTTTATGGTAGAACAAAAGTCGTCGCTGGAATACGTAATATGAACTTTTATTTTATTTATTTAACATAAAATTTAAAATATTATTAAACTATTAAAAGTAGGTCAGGTACATTTATTAAATAATAACTTAAAAATAATATAATAATTAATTACATAAATTTGTTTTTATAATTAATATAACACAGAATATTCTAATGAATGTTTATGAGTATGAATGTGAATAATTTTTATTTTATGAAGCTGCAAATTCCGAAGAAGGCTGGATAGCAGATTGGATATTATTATTATTATGGTAAAAATATTGTATAATGATTTTTAATGAATTTAATATGTTTTTCTTTAGATCAACTGAATATTATGTTGTTATAGAATGAATGGAGAGATATTTTATGAAAACACATACATTATATTGGCAACGAACTTTATTAAAATATGCATAAGTTTTAATTTATAATGTCAACATGATACAACATTACATAAGAAGCTTAGAAATAATTATATGATTCTTTCATAAATAAATTTTGATATTTTATTATGTTATAGTATTAGAATTATATTTATTCTTTATTTAGGTAATTATTTTATTATTTACAAGATAAGAATAGATTTGAAAAGACTCTATTTTTTTGTATTTTGTTTTATTAAATAAGTTAAGTTACGTTATGGGTAGAAGCTTATATTTGGATTGAAAGTTTACTAAATATAGACGATGTAGTATAGGTAGTTTGGATGATGAATATTTTGTTTAAAGTTGATGTTTGTTTTATCGGAAGTTTTAGATAAGTTTAGAGGATGTCTTATAGATAGAAATTATTAGAAAGGATTAAAATAACACATAAAGTAAAGTAATGATTTCTACACAGAAAAGAATCATAGAATTTATCTAAGGTAATGCTTTCTGAATTTGAAATTGATAAATAATTTAAATAATAGTATTTGAACAGTACAGATATGTAATGCATATTTGATAAACATATAACAGGTATTACATTAAGTAAAGTACAATTATAGTCAATTATTTGTTTTACATTACAAAGATACATTAATTTTATAAAGCTATTAAGCAATGCTAATAATAAAGTAAATATATGATAATACATTATAAATGGTAATATTTAATTAGTGTAACTATTTATTTAGTAGAGCTTCATTGTTTACACATGCTACATAAATAATTTTGACATATATTATTATTTGTAATGGAAGTTTATTAACATTTATTTTAAAATCTAAGTTTTGAAAACATACTATAATATTATTAATATAGTATTTGAAGAATGTATAATTGCTTGTTAAGCATATGAATTAGTAACAGTATAAACTTCTTGTATTTGTAATTTCTTATTTTATTTTGTTTATTTTCCTAAATTCTAAAACTGTAAATAGTGTAAATAAATTTTATTTGAAGTTATTGTAAATAAATTTGTTAATTTGTTTTAAAAGTGTGTCGAGTTTTCATTATTTTTCACCACGGCATTTTGACATCAGATGATTTGAAATAAACATAATATTTGCACCAAAAATGAATTTGTTATTATTATTTAGAAATGAATACAATATTTGCTTAACATTATTTTATAAGAATTGATTGACATGAACAGAAAATATTGCAATGGTCATAAAATGATTATAATGCACATTATAAGAATACAGTATTGTTTATTGCCACAGATTATTAAGTATAAGATTTTGATCTATTCCAAAATGAAGATACCATATGAAATAAAAATATACATATGATTGTTTGTTCATTTAATGATTGATTATATCATAGAAATAGATGAGATTAAATTACACTCTAAGATTAGTATTATTTATTATTATTATTTAAATAAGTTAGGTGTATTTAAGTTTGATATAAAATCCCACATCATACTTATTTACATGAGTTATTATTATTTTAAAACAACTTAGAAGAACCTGAGATTATTTAATTATATTTTAAGTTAAAAGTTAGGAATTATTTTAGTATTATTAAAGATAATTTATTTCATTTAAAAGTCATAAGAGTGCTATAGATGTAGTGGTAAGATGATAAGGTAGTGGTAGTATTCTTATGCCATTGAGACAGTATCTTGGGAGATATTGACTCAGTGTAAATCTGCTTATTACTTTGTAACTTTACTTCACAGTCTCATAATTTTATTAAATACTTATTTAATTAGTATAATCTAGAACTATGTTGATTTTGATGATTGATAATAAATTTAATTAAGATATGATAATATAAAAGTATATTAAAGATAGATATGCAAATTATTATTAAGCATAATAATGTAACTGAGCTAGTTGTATTTTAAACTATTTTACATATCAAGAAGTAAGGGTACAATATATATATATATATATATATATATATGTACCCTTACTTCTTGAGTTGGATATATATATATATATATATATATATATATCCAACTCTGCTTTTGAAAAAGTTTCTTTTCATAATTTTAGGTTTACAATTTTTTAAATAAGTAGTTATTTTTCAACTTTTTTTATTTTATGTAGTGAAATCTATTTCTAAATGCTACATAAACTCTATGGCCTAATTTATTATATAATTATTTTTAGTTCTAGAAGAAAAAGTCTTAAGGTATAGTGATTAGAACACGTCTTTGCTTTATTTATAAAACCTTGAAATTATTTTCAGAATAAAAAAAAGGCTCATTTTTTTTTTTCACATAGGTCTTTTAATTAGCTATTTGATATTGATTGACAATTGGATATCTAAATATTGATAATTAAAACATAAAAGTTTCAAGGCAGTATGAGTTTATCAGATGAGTATCATTACTCTGGATGTAAAACCAAGTATATTATTGTAAGATGATACATTCTCTAATACTGATAATAGGCGAATAAAATATCACCCTTCTATAACCTCAATATCTTGTTATCTTTACCTTTACATTCTAATTAACTATTAATAAGTTTTGTATATTAATATTTATTTCTAATAAGGGCAAATAAATCCATTACTATAAAAATAGAAAATAAAATCTTAAGTAATGACAACTGCAGAAAGAATTCTAGCATCAAGTATTTTGAATAGATGTATATATGCGTGAATGTTACATGTGTTATGAGTAAAATAAAATATTTTGATTTACAGCTAAGAGTTAATATGAAAACAATCTTTTATGATATCAAGTATTTATTTTTGGATTATATTATTTCAGAAACTAGCTCACAAATTTGCATTATTGTTATACATATAATTTTTTCCAGTCTTATTACAATATTACTATTTATTACATTATTATATATTGGGCGATTTTCTCTCAGAGATCATATTCTTGAGTATTCCAATCTTAAAGATTTAAGATAACTTTGAGACATATAAGGATAAGCATTCTTGTTGCTAAGTCTATATATGGATTTCAAACATTTACATATTTATTGGTCACATTTAATTTTTTTCAACTGTTACATGGTACAATTCCTATTAAATTCTTCATAGATAATATTCAAACATCTATACATTCACTGATCATGTTTAAAGCTCCTTTTAAATTTTGGTTGTTTTACTGTCAACTATGAACTTTATAAATCATTTAAAACTAAATCTTGATTCCACATATGTCTTAGATGAAAATAATCAACATTTTTGTAATTTTCCAATGCTTTCTGTCTGTTGAATTGTTTCTGTTTTGTAATTGCACAATTAACTTAAGGTAATTGGTTAAAAATATCTAAAATAATTTTATATCTATAATGAATCAGTAATATTTACATCATGTAGTGTGCACTATTGCTCCATTACGTCCAAATATAAAACAAATACACCATACTTAAAACATAAATAAATAATTGTTTACACATACTTATATTCCCCCAAAAATTTACTTAGAGATATCATGAATAAAACTTGGTCTGAGCATATTTTTCAATTGTGCGACAATAGAGTATAGTTTTGATTTTCGAATTATTAGCATATCAAGCTTAATAGACATTTTAGATTTAAAATAAACATTTATTTTTTTATGGAAAAAGTATATATATATATATATTCAAAAACAAATAATTTTGAAATATTTATCGATTGTATAAATATAAATTTATCAAAACTTATATTGGTTCTTTTGGATAATTAACGCTCAGATATTATGATAAGATATAAAATGCAAAATGATTAAAAGTTATTATGAATCTATCTTATATATAATTTGAAGTATATATTTTTTGTAAATATATATAGATATTTGTAAATATTTTGTTAACAATAAAAAATGTAGGTTTTCTTTGCCATGACGCCTATAAGTAATTTTATTCAAGCGATTAGAGTACATATTTGAAAGAAGCAATGATTTACATAACAAATATCAAATATATTATTTTAATTTAAATTCTAAAAATATAATCAAACATCTCTGAAACATACCGTTATTAAAAAAAAAAAAAAAAAGGAGCAAACGACTAAAAACGACAAAATATCAACTGAAATATTTTATTGTAATATATATATATATATATATATATATATATATATATATATATATATATATATATATATATATATATATTTACACATCAGTGCGCACACAAAGTTAAATGCAGATAAAATTTTCAGATTAACTGCCAATATCTAAATTAAATCTGACTTTTATTTATTTATTTAAATTTTTATACTTAACAAGTTTTTAATTAATATTACAAAAAATATTTTCTCATGTTTTGTTTTCTTTTTTAAAATAAAATTTTTATTTGTATTCTATATTCTTTTTTTTTTTAAAAAAAATACAAATTCAGTTATTTTAACTGATAGTTGCAAATTTATAATATATTTTATTATGTTAAAAAATTAATCAAGTAGGTAACAATCAGCAACATAATTACGGGTTTTGCAATTTGTAAACAACAACAAAGTTATTCGAAATAGAAGTTTGGTTTTAAAGTAAATGTCAACGCCAAATCTATACAATGAGGATTTGTAAAGCCTGAGAAATTAAAATTAAATGATTGAAGTTAAATTACATACATCATTAAAGAGAACATATGATTTTCTTCACAATAGTCACAATGATTATTGAATTCTATAGATATATAGTTTACAAATATAATTTAAAAAAGATCAAATATCACACTGAGCTTCACGTTATCCACCAAGTTCTGACAAAAGTGATTTGAGTGATGTGATGAATCAATTTACACTCATTAATGATAAAATATTTATACAATAAAATGATATTTACTGCACGACATTCAGCGTTTCATTCAATAATAGTGAAAAAAAAAGTGATATATAGTTATAAGGCTGATTATTGCCCTGAATATATTTGTATTGAAGGAAGAGCTAATTTTGACACGTTCTAGAATATATATCGGAAGATATATATATATATATTCTAGAACGTATATATATATATATATATATCATTATACCCTATGAAATGTAAATTATAAATATATATGTAGACTTCAAACATAAAATTCAAATGAAATAATTCCAATAATGGATTTTTAAAAAAAATCACCAATCCTCAGGTGTATAGATTGAAGAATGTATTTTTTTTATTGCACATTGCTGGGAAAATCTCAAAAATATATTTGACCGTCTACGGACTGTTTAAAAGTTGTTTATTTTATTTTTACTTTCTAAAATAATTAGAATCTTATCAAAAAACTACGTTAGTAAACATGTAAATAATGACACTTTAAAGATTCTTTCTTAATCTCATTCTATAATCTTTATTGATTTAAAACATATAATCATCAAATTAATTGCAGATATAAAATTGTATACCATGTTCAACTTAAAAACAGCAATACATGATTTTTATTTCAGGTTTACTTATTCTTTCAAACTATTTTTTACATTTCTCAATAATTAAAAAATTCTAACAGAAAAAGATCTCCATGATTTTATAGTAATTGTTTAGCAGTTGTCATGTTTATAAAGTTTACAACCAACTTTTGGTAAAAATTAAAAAAAAGAAATTTCCAAATATCTGAAGATTATAAACAAATAATTAGAATTCATTTTAGGTATCCAATTCTATAGAATATATAGTTCCTAGCTATTAGATAAATATCTAAAAATATGTGCCTGTAAAATAAAATAATTATTAAAACCTTCACAAATCAGCAGTAAAGTTTAGTCTTATTTTTTTTATCTTTTATTGGAGAGTGGAAGCATGGCTCAGAACACATTTGGTCATTAAACGACTATTAAGACAATTTTGTATTTTTTTTTTTTTTTTTTATATATATATATATATATATATATATATATATATATATATATATATATATATATATATATATATATATATATATATATATATTGTACCTGTTGAAAAGCCCACCACCTAAACTGCAAGTTGGATCCAAACTCAGCTGAACCAAACTGAATTCAAAAACAAATCACCAGCTCAGATTAGTAGAAATTTAAATTGACAGCACAGTGCTATGCACCAAGAAACTAGCTCAATGGTTGGTGACGATTAGAGACCCCTGAACTGTCACTAATATCACATAATAAATTAACTAAGATAATTTTAAATCCTATCATATGTATATGTTCAGGTTTCCAACACAGACAGTGGGCATTACCATTTAAAATAATTATTGAATAAAAGAATTAAGAACTAAGAAACCAAGTGTGTTTATAAAATATTTAATAATACCAGAAATAGTTTTGTTTGAATTTAAAATAATGATTATATTAATCACCTCTTGCCTTTAATGTAGTTTATAATTATAATAACAATGGCGATCCTTATTATAGGCCAATGAGTATTATGCAGGTATCAGTAGTGATGGAAATTATTATTCTAATTTTATTACGACAGAATGTGAAATTTATTTTCACATTTGCAAATCCATTCATGGAGAGCAAGATACACATTTAGGGCATAACTTTAATCTTTTATTAGAAAAGTTATTTAATTAAATATAACTGAGAATTTGTTCGACTTTAATTGAAATCCCTTCATCACGAATTATGAGCATCAGAGTGGGATTTACTGGAACAGAGAGGTAATGGTGCTGACGAATTATGAGCTAGAAAGTAAACATGAAAGATAATTGCTGGTCAGTGGTTTAAGTAATATGGTGGCATGCATTTGACAGGTCTTACTGCCCTTTAAGAAGATGTGGAACACAGGGAAGCTAGGCTGAGTCGTAACTATGAACTTTTGGTGTTCCAAATATAACATGAGTGGGGGAGGAAGTGTTTTCTTCTTTTATAATTAAAATATCAAAAATATCACAACCGACAAGCCTAAAACATGGAAGATTGCCTTATGTCAGCAACGTTCGAAGATGATGACTTGATGGTCATCATTTGAATAATAAAACCCAATTTATTATAGAATGCTCTATGTGATGACTTGATCAACTTAATTAAAGTCAAATGAGTTTTAACTAAAACTATTTCAAAGCATTTAAAAATTATATTAATTATGCCCCAAACATCGTGCCCCTCCTGAATCTTAATAGAAAATAACAGAAATTTGAATTAGGATATATTTAGTTGATTCCTTTATTGACCTTTTTGCAAAAACATTTTAGATTATACAAGAATAAATAAATATTTGGTGAATACGAGAAAAAATAGCTGGGGCATATATTAGAATGGAAGCTAATAATTTATTATTAGCCAATTATAAAACTAGTAAACATTTAATAATTTATTTTGACTCGATGATAAATAGAACATATAAATTTAGTTCTAACGGGTGAGAATTACGATTAGACTTAATATTATATTATTTGCATAAAGCAAAAGGAACAAAGGAGCTCATCGTGGCATATAATTAAAAATAAACAACATTAATAAATCACACAAAATATATACATAATATAGTAAATGAACCGCCATCATAAGCAAGAAAAGTTAAAGACTAGAGGTTGAGACAATTACTATGAATTTAAAAAAGCATAAATAATAGAAAGTTTTGTACAGATTTACATTAAAGAATGAAAAGAGCTCTTAAAGGGAGTGTAAAGTAAAGTTTGAAACTGGCCAGAAAGTTACGGCTCTTTATGGAAATATATTGCCCATTTCTTCCAGGATGGTTCCTTAGTTTACAGGTCCAGGTTGGTAAAATGTAGGCATGCATTTAGTCAATTACTTGAACAGCATTTTGATTGATTTTGGAAGCATCATTGGTTGGAAAGGATTTAGCAGCTTCAGTGAAGATTTTCAGAGGACTTCAGGAATTGTAGCAAGATTCCTGATGTTTTAGCCCTTCACCATGATCAAAACACTATTTAAATTTATGATTTTAAAAAGCACAGAATTTACTGGCACTTTTCTGCAACAAAGATGGCTTCTTCCTCTCCAAACTTTTCAGAGCTATTTATACTGTCCTCTGATGCCTTCAGGGTATCACTTCTTTCATTATCAATGTTACAAAATCTACTGGTTGTTTTTAGGTACATTCCTTCAATAAGGCTTTTAAACTCATTAATTTTAATTCATTTTAATTAGAAAATGAATTCTTAAAATCAGAAAAATGATTTTAATTAGGAAATCCTTACATTTTAAATACTTATCTTTTTTTCTAATTAATAAAACTTTAACCATTGTTTTGGAAAGGGAAAATCTGAAAGCTTGTCGAAAGAATGTAGCTTTCAATCACTAAAAATTTAACAAATTATTTTAAAATAAAATCAAACATTCCCGGGCAATGAAACTTTCAAACAATTATATATATTTAAATATTTACAAATATATATGCACAATCCACGCAGTTACAATATATATAAATTCATGAATAATTTTATCATGAATTTATTAATAGCATTGATTAATTTAAACTCAAACGAATTAATTTTAATACACATTTATAAAATAAGTTTTTCTTTATGGAAATTAGCATGGATTAAACATATAAAGCCCCATTGCATCAGAAATTTAAGGTTAGTACTAGGGTTTGAAGTGGGCTTATGGCTAGATGTCATGAAGCTAGAATCGAACTCAGATCTGACTGCTTCAATATATATATATATATATATATATATATATATATATATATATATATATATATATATATATATATATATATATAAGAGCAAGAACATATAAAGAATTTTAAAGATTTTAATTGTTTGAGAATTTGATAAATAATGATAGAGGTAATAATAAAGAATTTGAAGTGAAAACTGTTTTTTTTTTTAAAAAAAAATTGTGATTAAAGATAGGAAGTTATTTCATAGATCATTGAAATTATATCTTGAATGGACATTTTTACATATTTAGTTACAATAAACCTTTACATAAAGTAGAAACATGAAAACTAAGAAAAAGTGAGAAGAAAATATTGAAGTCTTTAAATGTATATATTTGGAAGTGAATGAAAATAAAAATAAAATTAAAAGATAAAATCAAAAATCTAATAATATTAAAAAAAAATATGTTGGGTCATTTACCAATAAATGAATGTGGAAGTAAGTGTATACAATATATATTAAAAAATATAGAAATATGAGAAGAAGAATATCATGGATAATTTGAGATGTGAAATATTTGTGGTTACTTAAAAAATAGAGAGGCTTGAAAAACAAATTATAGTTTGAAATGTGTGCACTATCTTTTTATACATAACTTATAATTAATATCATATATATGTATTTGCAAATATTTAACATTTTTAATGAGATATTATATGTATTTTTTGTTTTTGATATATTCAAGAAAATTATCAATTAAAAAGTGAACTTGAACCTGAAAACATGCCATACAGTAATTATGTTTTTGGATGTTTCTGTATAAATTCAAAAATAACTCACTTTAATTTTAATCCTAGTTTTGAAATAAGGTGAAATGGTCCATCAAACTTTTCTATATTGTAATACTAGTTTCATAAGTGAGAATAATAATGAAACAATGGGGGAGATACTTAAATTTATCAATCAAAAGTGTGCAGTGGCAATTTTAATTGCGACTGAAATTTTTTTACTCTCTCAATTTCTAGCATCTCCATATAAAATCTTTACATAATGTTAAGATTTATTTACAAAAATATTTAGAAGATTTTGAACATTAATACAAATAATTTAATTTTTTTAAAAATAATTGATAAGTAAAAAATAATTCCTTTCTTGTTTGTTTTGATAGCATATTTTTATAAATAAGAACTTATTATTACATTAATAATTTGATTCATCTTAAATAACAAACAATTTAGTATAGTTATCATATTATCCATCAAAGAATTTAAACAATATGATACCAGAACCAAGTTAAAAGTCATACAAGTATGATAGTACTGCATATGTAAATTAATACAACAACTTAATTAAACAGAAGTTTGTGATAAAATGCAATGTGACATTGACATTATATGTAAACTGTGTATAATACAAAATTAATTATTTTTAAAAGAAATAGAAATAAAAGGCATATTATTTACTGATGATCCCAAAGAAAATCATAAAAAGTAATCAATTTTTAATCCATCAAATTATAAATAAATCGAAATGCTAGACAACTTGTTTGCATACAATTTAAAAATATGTCCTCAAATTGATTTTTGTTCACATATGAACCTTTTCAAGATTGTCTTTTAAAATTATTTATTTATAATTTAATTGATTAAAATTTATACTTTTGTGACAACAGTATGGTAGTATATTTAAAGAAAATGTTTCTACATAATAATATAATTAGCTTTTCATAATAATTACACTAAATAAATACATAATGCCAAGATGAGGAATAAATTTGACTTCCCCTTGAATATAATATAAATAATAAGGCATATTAAATGTTATCATAATAATAATTTATGGGGCAATAAATCATACTTTCAGATTCAAAATTTATAGAAAAATGTATGATTTTTGAATACATTTCAGGAACATTCATGTATGTTTTTGGGTGTAGCAATAATAATAGGTAAAAATGTTAATAAGATTTTGCATTTAAAATATGTTTAAATCTCAAATAGGATAAGCATTATTCAAATATATACTAAAAATTACCCACATGTCTACTTACTCCCCATACACCCTTAATATTAAAAGGACTTTTAAATAAGTTAATTGCTTCAGAATCATAAGTTATTAATAATAAAGATTCTTTAATTTTTTTTTATTTCATTTCTCTCAATGAAGACAACCTTAACTTTTTCAAAATTAATAGTATGGCCTGTATCTTTTTCATGGATATACAAAGTAAAACTAAGATATTTATTTCTAACTGTATTTTTATGCACCTTTATTTTTTTATTTAAGATCAGATTAGTTTGAGCTTAAATAAAAAAATAAAGGGGTATAAAACACGGGTTAAAAATAAATATCTCTATGTATTTTTAATCTATTAATTTTACATTTAAAAACACAAAGTAAATTTTGTAATACGTATATAATTATTTGGAAATATGGAAGTAGGTCATCATACATAATTACTGTTGATAATGTTCTTTATTTGTAATCTAATAATGGCTGTTGCATTTTGAAAACTATTTTTCTGAATACAGGAATGACTCTGGCTTTATATCTTAATAGTTCAATGTTTTATGCACTGTGGGGATTCTTATAAAATCAATAGCATTTTAAATCTAAAATCTAAAATTATAATGGAATTTTACATCCATTGGAATTTCCAAAAATTTCTCTCAATATTTGAATGGAATCCATTTTTTTAAAACTATCATAAGCCCATTTATTCTTTGGTTGATTTGAATACAAAGTTTGCTGTAAAAGAATTATAATTATCTTAATAAATATTTTATGTGGCCCTATATCATTTTTTTATAATTTTTATTAAATATAAATATTAGTATTGCAAGAATTTTCAATCATTTGGTTCATTTTCATTATTTAGATTTTTGGTATGTTATTATGCCAACATTTTTTTATATTTCTTTATCTACTTCATTTAAGATATTTCCAGGAGCTTTTTCTCTTATTATATTTGATTATATGTCTTTCCTCTTTATTTAAAATGCTTGAAATTAAGAAACTATAGTAATTATTTTGGCAACATTTTGTTTTTTATTGCTTTACAATTTTTGTAGTACTCTTTCACACACTTCATAATGCCTTCTTATTTTTAGCAATAGTTTCGTTTTTTATCTTTTTGTTGCTGAAGTATTTTTCCCTCCACTAATATATTCTTTAAAATTTTTGAAACTTTTACTTTTCTATAGTTTTATTTGCCAATTTGAAGTTACGTTTTTTATATCATTGATAATTCCTTTGTGTATTATTTTACATAATTCCAAGATATTCATTTTTAATGGATGATTTTTAAACAAAGAATTTTCTTCCTGCTTTGCTATATCTCAATCAATAATTTAATAGTGAATTGCTGAATTTTTGTAATATCTATGTTTGTTGCCAGTGTTAAAAAAATATCAGTTATCTTCTTATTGATGCCAGTCTTGTTTTAAATCATTTGTTATATGCTGACTTATATAGCAGTTATTTTTTATTATTGCTCTCATCGTATTTGCCTCATTATTCACTTTATGATGATTATAATCCACAGATTTTGTTACACATTCTGTACATTTATTAAACCTTTGACAAGATGTGAATCAAGCTGATCATCATCATCTCAAATTATTTTTTTCCTTTATTTTATTGGTATTGCTACAGTGCACTTTTATCAAAGCCGAGACAATTTTAAATATTAATGTCATAATGCATTATTAACAGCACACACGATTCTCTCTATCTATCTATCTATCTATCTATCTATCTATCTATCTATTTATCTATCTATCTATCTATCTATCTATCTATCTATCTATCTATCTATCTATCTATCTATCTATCTATCTATCTATCTATCTATCTATCTATATATATATATATATATATATATATAATTTCCTAAATCTGAACTGATAAATAAATGACTAAATATTACTAATTCCTTGAGGAGATTATAGCTCATTAACAAATTCTTCCAACTTAAAATCATAAAAAGTTATTTCTAACTTAACTTAATAGTTCTCTTCTTAAACCATACAATTCAACAGATAATATTACCTTGAGTTTTCATTGATATTGAACTTTCATTGCCTTAAAGTCATTGCGAAACTCATTAAAAACTATATATGAAGCTGATAAATAAACGAGTACTTAATTATTTAAAAACATTCTAGAACGTATAATCCTTTGAAAAACTTTTTCCCCATTTTATTTATTCTGCTACTTAGAAAATAACTAGACACATATTAATGTAAAAGACAAGACTGAATTACTTTGTAAGAAAAGCAAGCAATGCCAGCTTCTACTTATGATGAGCAACTTCCGTACTGAAGAATACTTAACATCATCTTTTCAACATATATGTGTTCAAGTGTATCAGTATTATGAGATACTGTGGAGAGTGGGGGGTCGTGCGAAAGTCTGTGCTCATATACCCTATGTATTACATATATACACACAGGTATATAATAAGGCTGTGCATTTCAGTTATTAACATCATTTTGTAAGATTACATACACATTAAACTTCGTAATGATTAGCTTTTTATTTTGATCTGAAAATACAGTTTATAACTTTTTATTTAAAAAAAATAATTAATTTTTCTTGCCTTAACAATGAAAAGATTTATTAAAAACCACATACGCCGAAATTCAAAATATCCAAGTTATAATTAAAACACTTATACTACCTTTTTTTTCATTCACTAGTAAATAGAACACAATTAAATTAAATAAGTGAAAAAAAAATACCGATTTTTTTTAAAAAATAAAAAAACGAAGTATAAACAAATAAAAAAAAAAAGGAAAACATTTTATTTCTTATTACTGCGATATGACATAAATACATAAAATAAATGTAAAAATTGTACTTGAAATTACCTCTTATTTTAAAAATAAAATATATTAAAATCATTATATATATATATTCTTCTCTAGGCTCACAGAAATGTGAAAACCTAAGATGCTTAACTTCGTTGTAATCTTTCTATATTTACTCTAAAAAAATTGAAATAATGACTATTTATTTTTTAATATTATGTCTATTGTCTTTCTTCTATTTGTTTTTGTTTTCATCACAATTTTGCCAAAGGCAACATATCAGAGCAAACTCCATAAAAGAAAATAATCAAAAATTATCCTTATATACTAAATAGCATTATGCGATTAAATAGACCACCATTAATAACTGTCAGGTGTTGTGAAAACGCTAATAATAATGACAGTAACAATAATAAAAACAACCTTACCAATAAAATAATAATCATTATGTATTGTGCATTGCTGTTTAATGCACCCAACAATAGGATAATGAATATAAAAGCTAGTTTCCTAGATTAAAACTCAAATTATTTCTGATACTCAAAAGCCAGAATAAAGCTGATTGATAAACCATTATTTAATTTATAGCGATATAAGATTAATAATACACATTCCATGTGTAATTCCAAATTGTTTGATTATTTGATAAGACTGACATTCAAATAAATATTAATCTTCATTCATTTTATTTTTGTACTAAAAAATGCATTTGATTATTTAGATAATTAATATTTATTCATTTACTTTTGCAAATATTTACAGTTGATTTCTTAGCTATATAGAGAATTTTTGATTTGTTACATATCACACATAGTAGCATATCTTTTTTTTTTTTTTAAATCTAGTATAATAAAAGTAAGCTGATTGCTGCAGGCTTATTTTCTTTCCATTTTCGCAAAGACTCGTTTATATTAAATGAATAAAATAGTAATTGAATTGTCATTTATATCAAAGGACTATATAGCATGATTAATCAATAAGTGCGTATATGTCAAAACGGTCAACGTGTATTATTAACTAATTTAAAATTGTGTTAGATTACTTAAGCTAACATGATGAATATTTATTAATAATAAAATGAAGAGTGTACACACTAATAAAGTAATTTTATTTTTGAAAGTAAAATAACACGTATATATGTCCAGATAATAAAATTAACGTTTATTCTAAATCCAATGGCAGTAACATATTATCTGTTTAATTTTAAAAATTAAAAGGTTTTAAGAAAAATGTAATCTGTGCATTTCTGTGCATTTATCTAATATTTTTAATTTTATATATATATATAACCATGTAAGTGTCTGAAAATTTCAGATTTTCCACTTGATAGATAACTTTTAGATAAATGCTGGCTTTGGGTTGATATTTTTAGATTTAGTTTCGGAAGCTAACCTAGCGCCTCTCTGAGGAGTGTCAAAGCATGAAACCATGGTCAGAGGTTGGGGGGGGTTCCTGACAAAGTTATTTTAAATGCTTTCTCTGGCTAATCATTTATCACAAAACTTGTTGAGAAATTGGCAATGCTCATTTTTTATATCTTACAAGCTTAAGAGAATTGGGTCATGTGATCTATGACTCTTATTTTGACTATAAATTTAAATTGTCTATTAATAAATACTGTTACATTTTTTTTTTACTTTAAGAAAGTCTCGGATTTATTTAAATTATTTATTTTATTTTCATAATAAAATTAGATTGAATACATATACCCATATATTTATATATAATCCTAACTTAACATCATAATAATTTGGTTAAAAGTAATTTTGTGAATGTATGGAGATTATATTAAGTTTTATTATTACTAGAGAATATTGATAGACCCCAGAAGAGAGTTAAGTGCATAATTCATCCTGAGTTCGAATACTTTACATAATGGAATAATCAAACGAGGTGAAGTTTGAATGAACTGGTCTAAGTTGGATCTATATTTAATATTTACATATTAAATTATCTTATTTGAAGTAGATGCAATTGTCATTTTTTTATCAGATAATTCATGGCATCCTGTATGAAGACTCTAAGTCTAACTATAGTTAGATGCATTCACCTTCATTAAGTGTGGACCATTACATACTATACACTTTAATTAATGGAAACTTCTTAATTATTATCAACTAAACTCTTGGTTTTATGTTACCTTGAATCTTGTTGGTACTATGATTATTAATTAACATTAGACAATACACTGTGCTGTTGTTTAATTCATTGATAAGTCCGGAACTACAACTTCTTATTCTTCTTCTTATTATTATTATTGTTGCTGTTGTTGTTATTATTATTAAGTGAATGGTGAAGAATTTATTAATTAATAGGTATCCAACTCATGCTCAATTATTTATTATTTCCTTGTAATAGACAAACAGTACATATAGCCAGAACATTCTGTAATTATTATATTTCTTTGCAATTATTGGTCAGTTAGTGTATCTTGCTGTCCCTGTTCTCATTGCTCAGACTGGTATAATGGAAAGCTTGTTAGTGCTATCAAAAGTGTTGCTCAGGTAGTCATAGACTCTGGAACACATGTAAATAGTTTAACATTTATTACTGTTCCAGAGCTGTGCATGTCACACATGCCATATTGTTTTATTTTGCTTGGATTCTAAGTCTTGATCCATGCCCAGTTATTAATGTTTAAATTTGAAGCATTTAATGTATGCATTGCTGGACTAAGGAAACCAAATTTTGCTGGTCTTGAAGGGCTGTTACAATCAACTAGAAGAGCAGGATAAGCACTTCTTATAGTTTCCCACACTTTCAGTCCAGCTTACCTCTGCAAAGGTAAAAAGACCAAAAACATAAAACTACCAGGTCTGGCTATACTTTGTCTTAGGTAGTAAATTGATAGTCAATTGTTTTAAGTGTGGCTGGGTTAATTCATCTCCTAGTCATAGGATAGAACTTTTTGAATCAACATCAGTACACCTTAGATTATCCCCAAAATACATTTATGTTCAGAGGGAAATGGATTCACTTTGGGGGTAATAATAATAATATATCATTTAATGTGGGATGAGTTGCCAAACTGTGGACAGGGAGGTTAGTAAGAAAAAAATAATTAATTGGAAGACCCAAAAGACAGAGATGTATTAAACCAAATCTTAGATAGTAGTGCAAAGGTTTTTTCAGATATACCAGGAGAAATTTAAGGCTACATCCATACAATAAAAGTTAAAGACAAGAACTACTTTCAGACTGAGACATATCTTATCCAATTCCAATATCAATAAGTGGTCAATAACCAGATCCAAAAATGATAGATTTGGGAATCATTGGAAAAGAGCCATCCCCATACAATAACCCCTTGGTAGTGGTTAAAAAGAAAAGTGGTGCCATCTCATAGTGTTTAGATGCCTGTAAACTCAACAGTGTTACCATACCAGTTTGGGATGTCCCACCATCCATCCAGGAGATATTTACTTGCTTAATCCACAAGATGTTATTCTCCACCATATACTTCATGATCAGTTATCGGCAGATGGCCTTGGATCCTGGGGATAGGAAATATACTACATTTAGCCATAATTGACATCCCCATTGATTTAAAAGAGTGCCATTCAGGTTAATCAATAGTGGGGAAAAACTGATGAGATGTCTTGACAAAGTCTTGTTAGAAGAAGTTAAGAAGCTCACTATTTGCTATTTGGATGATGTTGTTGTTGCATTGCAAGGGCCAAAAGAGCACCTCAAATATTTAAGAAAATTTTTTGAAGAGTGTGCCAAAAAATTACAGTGAACCTTGAGAAAAGTTACTTCATCCTCCTGAAGATATTATTTTGGGGGAATATTGTTAATGGCAAAGGTGTAAAAATATGCACATATAAAGTGTAAGCCATTTAGAAATTTCATAGGCTTACCACTCATAAGCACTTTCAGTCCTTTCTGGGATTGCACAATTATTATCACAAATTCTATCCTGGAATTGCACAAGATATTACCCAATTATTACATTTATTATGGAAATTCCAGAAGTAGGCATGGACCAATGAACATGATCAAGAATTTAACACTATTAAAACAATTTCTTAAATACAGTCATGTTACACCACCCAAACTCACTCACTCTTTTTATGACCAGATTGATAATAGCAAAACAGGATTGGGGGTGATCATATTTCAAATTGATGGACAAGGAAAGCACTAAGTTTTCAGCTTTTGTAGCTGAATTCTTAGAGGGGCAGTATGTAACTATATGGTCATGGAAAAGGAAACTCTAGCCATTGTTTTGGCCTGTAATAAGTACAGACAGATATAAACTTGATAAATAGTTTGTCGACTGATATAAGATCATAATAAGCAATTTTTTTGATATAAAATAAAGTTAGGAATGTTACTTTGACTATTTGGACTAATGGAAACTTTTTGGTCATAAAAAATGGCTGACTTTCACTATGCTCTTTTATGCTTTGTTTTAGGGTTATAATGATACCTGAACAATATATCATCAATGATAATATGGCATAAAACAATGTTTTTGCCTATACAAAGGTCTTGGTAAATTTTGATATTCATTTGCTTTTTTACATTGGCAAGTTCTTCTGGAATCATTTTTTCATACTGCTTTCTCATGCCAAGATTTTCAGTTGTAATTTTTCTAAATGATTTTCAATCGATGTTTATTTAGTCAGCTATTTTTCTCATTATTTGTTAATAATTTTAATGCACAATTCAATAAAGTTTTTGCCATGTTTTTATTAATTCTGCTTATTACTGACCACCATGATCTCTCTTCATCAGAGACATTCTCTCTTCTCTCAGAAAATGTTATGTTGAGAATTTCGACACTTTTTATATATCTGATCCCAAATAAATATTTTTTTTTTCGTTTACATATATATTTCAATATTGTCTACATCCATACATTCTTTAAATATATATATATATATATAGTTAGCATTTTCCTGTTATCTATATTAAAAAATAAAGTGTAACAGTAACATAAACATATTATATGTTAATGTAAGTAAAAAACATAATAGGGTCAATGGCGGCAAGAAAGTAATGACACAAATCAAATGGAATTTATAGAATTAAAAGTAAGCTTTGTAAATATCAGTAAATAGCAATGTTTAATTGGTGATATATAATCAAAGATATTTTATAGGTATTACATAGCAAGTATTAATATAAAATAATAAAACTTTTGATGACAGGCGTGCAGCTAATTCTTAAATTGATATTGAAATCATAGAAATAAACAACAGTTTATATCTCATTGGATTACTCATTAAAAACAAAAAATACACTAATAAAATAATCATTATAGTTTTAAGACAATGCAGTAATAAAATTAAAAATATAGAAAAATTATTTAGATATAGACATATATTTTGAAAAATAAGCTTACAATTATTAAACCAATGTTTTGTTATGATGTATTATGGATGTGAAAGTTTATCTGTGAAAAAAAGAAATAGAGATAAATAAAACACTTATGGTTTTAAATTGTAGTATTGGCAATAATATTTTAAAATTCACAGACATCAAAACAAATATTTGATCAAATTTAATGTGAACAAATTTAATGTAATCATTTTTTTTTAGAATTATAAGATGAAAGTTTCAAAATTGTTTTCTTTTCTACAACTTCATTATTAGTTCAAGTGATAACTTGTTCAGCAGCTTAAATAAGCAGGCTAAAATTGTGTGAATTTGTTCATGTCATAAAACTATTAACTTATTAAAAAATAATATGCTACAAATAATTAGCAATATAAAAAATAAAAAAGACGAAAGTGGATGGATTCGTCATAAAAACAATAAATATGTATTAGAACAGACTAGAAAACAATCAAATGATAGATGATTATTGGAGAAATGCCACTCATTTGATTACCAAAAGTTAATATGGACTTTATAACGTTTTTGAAGATACATTCTGAGGTAAACTGGTTGTTTATTTAATATAAATAATAAAACAAGTGTGTACGACTATATTGATGGCAATTTCACAAATCCGATCATTTTGATAGTAATTTTACAGATAAAATTTATCTTCCATCACTTTTACAAAGAAATATGGTATCGCTTGGGTAATTAGGATCATTATATACACGCACACATTCATAAATATATCAAATTATATAATAATTTAATATATAATTATTTAAAAGTAATTAGTACTACTTTTCAGTAGGTACTATTACTATATTTTATTTAAGTATAATCTTAAATAATACTAAAAAAAAACCTCGTCAACATTAAAATAAGTGTATACGACATATATATTTCTTAATATTAAATACACAAAAACAATTTTTAATAATCATATTTTACTATGCATAAATTTTAAAATAAATATATTGCTTTTTTGAAAGCATTTTCGAAATAAACAAAAAAAAAAAAAGTAAAAACAATAATGTCTTCATAAAATGTAAAATTTTAAAGGTAAAGGCTTTATATTGCTTTTCTTAGTACCCATAAATGTCAATAAAATATCCACTTTTTGACGTAGTAAATTCATTTATTTTTTGAAGAACACTCATAAAAAATACAATACATAAATAAACCTTAAAACGAGATAAATTGAAAAAGTTATTTAATTCAGAATTAAAAAAAAAAAACCATCTGTTAAAACGGCATTTGAAAACCATTTCATTTTTATGTGTTTACGCGTTGATTTTGCTTAAGATTTATCCTAGATTTGATTTTTTTTTTTAGATTTATAAACATAAATATTGTATTATCTCTTTTTGATGAAGATAAAAAATTTAATCCCTATGCTGTAATAGCTCAGCTTTTAGTTGGCTTCCTGAATACAGATTTTTGAAAATGTATGGACAGATTTAAATAGGTGTATTGAGTGACCTGCTAAAATGCAAGCTTTAAAACTTCAAGTGTATCTTGATTTAGAAAATCAGTGTAATGCATGGACCCTAGATTGTTAGTGACAGCTAGGTTTTATTATATTTTTTATGTAGCTGTTTTTTTTTTTTTTTTGTTATCAATGGTCGCAAAATACTTTTAAAACTAAATACATATTGCAGGTTATTTCATATATTATAAATATTGTTTCAAACTTATTTATTTCTATACAAACATTTTTTAAATATAATATTAATCAATAAAGTAATATTATTTTATTCAATATTCTATCGTATTTGAATTTAAACCAATTACATTTATTGATTTTTCAAAGTTAACTCTTTATATCTCAGATCAATAAAAACAATGCAAAATTTTAAGCAAGTTGTTTCATTATATTGAGAAGGTTTAAATAATTGTATAAAATTTATTCTAATATATATATATATTGTAAATATCGATAAATCAATCTATATTTTAAAAATCATTTGTTATTAAAAAAAATCTCTTTGAGTTGATGTTTATATATGACGTATTATTATTGTTTATGGTTATTAGTTATAGTTGTTTGAATTTATTATTTTATTTATATGTTGATAGTACATCACTGTGAAAATTTAATTATTAAAAATAAATAAAGACATATAAATTGTTGATTATAAAAAAGATTATTTTATTTGTAGTGATTATTAAAAATGAAATATTATTATTTACGTATATATATATATATATTAAAAGCTGTCAAATAAATTTTCGATTTAATATTTTTTTATATGGTCAATATTTTTTTTGAATGTTAATTGTTTAAAATAAAACATATGTAACAATGGTTTTCAAAACAGCATTTTTTCTAGCACATGGAACAACAGCAGCAACAAAAGAAGCCATTATTATTAAGAAAGTGAGTAAACAAACTGAAGGATAAAAATTTGTTGTACTTTGTTTCTTTGAAATTGCCATTCTTAAGAATAGTAGAATAAGATAAATTTCTGTAATCAATATATAAACCATGGCTGGATAATATATATATATATATCGCAGCCAAGGAGCTGTGCTGTTTTCTTTCATTTATTCCAAAGCAGTTTAAAAAGAAAAACTAAGGAAATTTCAACACATGAATTTCAACGCGTCTGAAGCTGAAATTTGATATAGCTATCTGGAATCTATAATGGTCAATCTAATAATAATCTGAAGGTATCTAAAATTAATTAATATATTGTATTCAACATGTCAATTATTATTTTTTTTTAAGGAGAGAAATTTTTAAAAAAAAAGAAGTATATATGTGCATTTAGAAACCAATATTTTTTTTTCAACGTGGTATTTCTTCAATTTAACTTTAGGTAGAATGTATTCTAATATTAAACAAATAAAAGAATGAAACAATGGAACAAGTTGACTTTGAAACAAAAGGTAGTAAATAATTTTGTTAATATATATATATATATATATATATATATATATTTGAGATCAATATATTTTTTACTTTTATTTTTAATTATAAAAATATAACGTTTTTATAAATATCATTCTATGCAATTCAAGCATCTTGTTTTCTAACAGCAATAAATGTTTAACAGGTGTCAAAATTAATGCTAAGTAATTAAAAATTTTAAAGTATGGCTTATAAGTTTGGGTTGCATATGGGTTGCTATATGTATATTTTAATAAGTAAAATTTATATACGCAAATTTTATTATAAAAATTTTTTTTCTTTATTATTTATTTATCTATTTTCATTTTTTTTTAAACTTCATATAATAATTCTTATGCAGACCTAAACAATAATTTTTATATTTGCTGGATATAATATACTTTTATTTTTGTTTATTTTTAATTTTGAATATTTAAAAATATAAATATGGATTTGTGTTTATAATAATGCATACTTGTTAAGCACAAATATGACTTTATCTATTTAATATATATATATATATATATATATATATATATATATATATATATATATATATATACTTATTGCAAGTATATATGTACATATTTTTTGTATTTGGGTTTGTATTTAAACACTGATACTATCTAAAATTAAACCATAATATAAAAATAAAAGATGTACTATTTGTTTTATAAGTAATTTATTTGAAAGAGTATTAATATTTTATTCTTATTTTTCTTTTAGTGCCAAAGTCATTATGAAATTAATTGAATTCACAATTTAATAGAGGATAACTACACATTTCACTTATTATTTAGTCTTTAAGTTACTTACACATATTATTATTTATTGATATGTCTAAATATACATAAATATATTTATTAGATGCGTATATTGGATTTAATAGAATTCCCTTTGTTTCTGATATTCATATTTGATTAGTTAGTCATATCAACCTTGAAAATACATTATAATGATATATCTTATTGCTCTGTATGATTTTAGATTTATTTCATATATAGCTAGTTGGAAGGGCATATAAACAATTTATTTAAATAATATAACTGGGATAATTTTATCTTTCTTCATTTAAATTATACAATTTATTATATTAGGCTTTCTCAACAATTGGATTCATTTAGATTACATATATTCCATTACATTTATCATCCAATGTTTGAAGCATTATTTTCTTCACATATATTGACATTCCATTACATTTGATGTGTAATATGTTTATATGATATATTGTCCATTACATATGGCACCACAAACTGTAGGTCCCAGTTTACTGATGATTGGTATAATGGAGTAAAAGTATGTTCCATTACATTTGGATGCCACAATGTGGTCAGCATAATATGTTTGTTCAATTGTCCATTACATTTGGCACCTCAAAGTTAGGGGCTTCGTTAACTAATGATTATTGTTGCAAAAGTTCATATATTTATTTTTATTTGAGATCATATATACATTGGCCATTACATTTGGTGCAACAACTAGGCACAAAATAAGCTAATTAGGGCTTGAAATACCCCACACACCTGAAAGATGTGTAGTATATATCTTGATGTGAGATGTATAGTTTAAAGAAAGAGAAGCATTTTTGTGTAATTTTTTTTATATAGAAATATTTTGGCCTTATGTTTAGATGGTGATGGTTAATGTTATTGCATTTGTTTTTTATGATGAGAGATAAATACAATCATGAAACAGCTTCATTTCAATTTAAAAATTATATTGATGGCATTAAATTATAGAATAATAATTTAGTCCATATTTGGAAAATTTGTGTTGTAGAAAATCTATAATTTTGAAGGTTAGATTGGATATTTGATTGTTGAAGTTTGGTTGGTTTTATTGCAAGTATTGATGATGGATGGGGAATTTTTGTCATTGTCTTGAGGGTGTGATGTATTCATGTCACTTGTGACTGATTGATCTCATTCACTGCTCCAACCCAAATTGTGATGTTAGTTATTATTTATCATGAAGCAGTAACAGTAGTCCTGCCATGATTTTACCTCTAAGACTCCAGAGAGAGTAAGGTGTAGTTCTTTTTGATATATGTATAATATTTGCCTCTAAGCCTCCCAAAGATGAGCAAGGAAATATTTTATAAATAATAGCCCCTAAGACTTAGATGTAAGCAGGGCAGTGTAATAGTGTTTGTAGAAAACTATTATGGGTTGTAGTAGCTTAGAGAGACTGAAATGTGATGATCATCTGAGTGTTCATGGAACATTGTATGCTTAAAGGGCAGTGATTGAATTCTTTTATCTTTCTCAAAATTGTGAAATGCTAATCATTCTTTTGGCTGTCAGTATCTGTCAGATCTTTAGAGGAATAGATGAGTATATAACATAAAAATATAGCACCAAACTTAGGGGTTCGGTTAATTGATTATTCTTGATAACAAATAATCTATTACATTGATTATCAATTAGGGTTTGAAAAACAAACATGTCAATATTTTATTTTCCATTATAAGTGACCTTTAAACATGAAGCTCAATTAGTGAATGTTTGTTGATAATAAATTGCACAAGTACAATTTTTATTAAAATAATGTTTTGGGCACTAGAGTAAATAGTTAGTGGAGTTGATTTTTTTTTTTTATGTATATGAAATGGTATTAAGTTTTAAGGTCCAGTAAATTTATAGGCATCAATTTAATCATTTTATATCTAACTACCATTATCTTGAGTGAGAAAGCTGACTCACAATATTATTGAATTAGTTATTTTTAAGGCATGTGAAAATTTTATTGTATTTTAAATATTTCGAGGTTGTATTGAATTTGATATGAAATTTCTACATTTCAATATTGTATAAGTGCAGAATATATATCATTACATATATAATATATCTCTATATATATATATATTAAAGAAATTTGTTGAAGTTATGGTGATAGATGAGATTTTTTTATATATAAACCAAGAAGTTCATGAGTTCAAACAACTGAAATTTAGATTGTTGGATAACTACTATGTATATCAAAATTAAAAGGCTTGTACTTTGCTTGATTGAGTATTTGGTTGTTGGGATAATGATTGGAGATGGTGAGCTCTTGATCTGTGGTAATTACTTTATATTATATATATATATATATATATATATATATATATATATATATATATATATATATATATATATATATATATATATATATATATATATATATATATATATCTTAGATTTTTTTTATGAGTATACAATATTGTAGTTCTAATAATAATGGATAACAGTAGTGAAATGACAGTTAGTGGTAATTTTGATTTAAGGAATTTGATAGAGATTTTAAGAGCTGAGATAAAAAACAATTATGATGATCTTAGAGCTGAGATAAAAACCAACTCTGAGAAACTAGAGTCTAGATTAAATACAAATTATGATAAACTTTCCTCTAGATTAAAAACAAATTCTGATGAACTTTCCCAGAAACTAGAGACTAGTTTAAAAACTAACTCTGATGAACTAAAAGAGGAACTTAGAACTGAGATGAAAGTCAATTCTAATGAACTTTCTAGAGAATTAAAAGTTGCATAAAAAGCTCTGGTAGATGATAGTGTTATGAGATTAGACACAAAAGTTGATGAAAAAATGGAAGAATATAAAGAACCCATAGATGTGACTAGTGAAAATATTAATGAAAATGAAGAGTGTGTTAAAATAGTTGATAAATCCTTAGAAATAAAATTAAATTCACAAAAGCAATCAGAAGAAGTAGAATTAAGTTGTGAAAAATTAAAGGACACTGTTGAGAATTTAGAAAATGGACAGTTAAGTTTTCAATGGTTAGACAATAGTAATCTAGAGTTAGAAAAAATAAAAATGCATTATAATAAAATGAATGAAGGTGCTTAAACTTTAGAAGTTGAATTAAGTTCACCAGAAAAGATTAAAATTAACTCTTAAAAATCACTAGAAAGAATAGAATGTGTTTCTCAAAGTCAATATAAAAAAAGAGTCATGATAGATCAAAAATATTCTGATAAGTTCTTTTTATACAACAATTTTAAAAATAACAATCGGAGTTTTGATCAGCAGTTGTTTAGTATGAATCTTCATAGGAGGTTTATGGATCATGTGTATGCAGACAACTTGGATGCTAGGGATTGTTACTATTGTAATAAACCGCTTGAAAGGCAAACTTAATATATAAATGTAGTTCTTCTCAATCTATAGCCAATGATGATAGAGTGCATACAAAGTGTTTAGTATATAGTAACATGCATGTTGAATTCAAGAAATTTTGTCTGAATATGACAAATTATATTAGTCATAAGACATTATCTTATAAAGAACAGAATCATGGTAATTTTGTGTGGTACAAAGAAAGCGTATTTTTAGATATATTACAATATAAATATTTGAGTGATAATTTGTACAATTGTTGCAATAGAAATGACTTATTTTACAAGTATCCCAGTAGGACAAAGTTGGTAAGATATATCTTATTGAAATTTGAGAGAAATAAGGAGGTAAAGTAACCTAAAGAGAATTTTCTTTATGAAAATTGTAATAGAAGGGTAAAAGTAGGCACAGCAAAAGTTAAACTGAAAGTTGTAGAAGGAATGATAAATAATATTGATTTTCTTAGAGAGAATATTGACAAGGAAAGAGATGTAGGGAAAGCAAAGGTAAAATTTAAAAGAATGAGTAAAAAGATATTTGATCTGAATCTTGGTAGAAGGATGATTGATGAGGAAAAAGAAATTGGCAAAGCCAAAATTAAACTTAAAATAATAAGTGATGATGTGATTAATAAAGATTTTCTTCGAGAAAATATAGTTAAGGAAAGAGATTTAAATAAACCTAAAGTTAAACTGAAAAGAATTAATATAGAACAGGATAACATTAATGTTGTAAAACAAAATGATTTTCAAGAATTCTTTAATGTTAAAGTTGTATCACATCAATCTGATTTGCAATTTTTAAAGGATTATTTAGAAAATTTGAATGAATACCATTCAAAATTTATCAGAGAATTGTTTTCAATGGAACATAGAACAAGTGAGGAAAATCAAAGACTTACTCATGCTGATGATGTTTATCAAGATAGTCAAATGAAAGGTAATAGATTATCTGATAAAATAGCAACTGTTATTAATAAAATTAAGAATTATGTTAGTGCTTATGATCAAGTTATTATTTATGTAAAGGATATAGAAGCAGAATCTAAGGAGATCATAGCAAAATCTTTAGATACTGATCCCAAAGTTATTTAAAAGCAATTGAATTATACCAAAACGTTATATAAAAATCTTGTAAATCAAAGCAAACTTCTTTACAGAGTTCACCAAACTGAAAATTAAAAGGTACTTTTGATTATTATTTTTTAAGAAAAACATGGACAAAGATCTAAATGATCTGAAAGATAGATATGAACAAATGAATATGGTTATTAATAAGAAAAGTAATATTCTTTAAACCATGTTAGTCCTTAGAAAGATTACAAATTTGAGAAGTATTTTTTTTTCAATATCTCATAATTCATTAGTTATTTGCAAAGACATTTTTTTTTCAGTGGATTAGGGGGTATTGCAAATATCGATAAATCTATCTATATTTTAAAAATCATTTGTTATTAAAAAAAAATCTCTTTGAGTTGCTGTTTATATATAAAGTATTATTATTGTTTATGGTTATTAGTTATAGTTGTTTGAATTTATTATTTTATTTATATGTTGATAGTACATCACTGTGAATATTTTATTATTATGGATAAATAAAGACATATAAATTGTTGATTATAAAAAAGATTATTTTATTTGTAGTGATTATTAAAAAATGCAATATTATTATTTATGTATATATATATATTTTAAAAGCTGTCAAATAAATTTCCGATTTAATATTTTTTTACATGGTTAATATTTTTTTTGAATGTTAATTGTTTAAAATAAAACAAATGTAACAATGGTTTTCAAAACAGCATTTGCTAGCATGTGGAACAACAGCAGCAACAAAAGAAGCCATTATTATTAAGATAGTGAGTAAACAAACTGAAGGATAAAAATTTGTTGTACTTTGTTTCTTTGAAATTGCCATTCTTAAGAATAGTGGAATAAGATAAATTTCTGTAATCAATATATAAACCATGACTGGCTAATATATATATATATATATATATTGCAGCCAAGGAGCTGTGCCGTTTCCTTTCATTTATTCCAAAGCAGTTTAAAAAGAAAAACTAAGGAAATTTCAACACATGAATTTCAACGCGTCTGAAGCTGAAATTTGATATAGCTATCTGGAATCTATAATGGTCAATCTAATAATAATCTGAAGGTATCTATAATTAATTAATATATTGGATTCAACATGTCACTTATTATTCTTTTTTCAAGGAGAGAAATTTAAAAAAAATGAAGTATATTTGTACATTTGGAAACCAATTTTTTTTTCCAACATGGTATTTCTTCAATTTTTAACTTTATATAGAATGCATTCTAATATTAAACAAATAAAGGAATGAAACAACAGAACAAGTTGACTTTGAAACAAAAGGTAGTAAATAATTTTGTTAATATAAATGATATATATATATATATTTTTGAGATCGATATTTTTTTTACTTTTATTTTTAATTATAAAAATATAACGTTTTTATAAATATCATTCTATGCAATTCAAGCGTCTTGTTTTCTAACTGCAATAAACATTTAACAGGTGTCAAAATTAACACTTAAGTAATTAAAAATTTTAAAATATGGCTTATAAGTTTCGGTTGCATATGGGTTGCTATATGTATATTTTAATAAGTAAAATTTATATACGCAAGTTTTATTATAATTTTTTTTCTTTATTATTTATTTATCTATTTTCATTTTTTTTAAACTTCATATAATAATTCTTATGCAGACCTAAACAATAATTTTTATATTTGCTGGATATAATATACTTGTATTTTTGTTTATTTTTAATTTTGAATATTTAAAAATATAAATATGGATTTGTGTTTATAATAATGCATAATTGTTAAGCACAAATATGTCTTTATCTATTTAATATATATACTTATTGCAAGTATATATGTATATATTTTTTTTTTGTATTTGGGTTTGTATTTAAACACTGATACTACCTAAAATTAAACCATAATATAAAAATAAAGGATGTTCTATTTGTTTTATAAGTAATGCCTTTGTAATTTATTTGAAAGAGTATTAATATTTTATTCTTATTTTTCTTTTAGTGCCAAAGTCATTATGAAATTAATTGAATTCGCAATTTAATAGAAGATAACTACATATTTCACTTATTATTTAGTCTTTAAGTTACTTACACATATTATTATTCATTGTTCTGTCTAAATATACATAAATTTATTTATTAGATGTGTATATTGGATTTAATAGAATTCCCTTTGTTTCTGATATTTATATTTGATTAGTTAGTCATATCAACCTTGAAAATAAATTATAATGATAGATCTCATTGTTCTGTATGATTTTAGATTTATTTCATGTATAGCTTGTTGGAAGGGCATATAAACAATTTATTTAAATATAACTGGGATAATTTTATCTTTCTTCATTTAAATTATACAATTTATTATATTAGGCTTTTTCAACAATTGGATTCACTTAGATTACATATATTCCATTACATTTATCATCCAATGTTTGAAGCATTATTTTCTTCTCATATATTGACGTTCCATTACATTTGATGTGTAATATGTTTATATGATATATTGTTCATTACCTATGGCACCACAAACTGTAGGTCCCAGTTAACTGATGATTGGTATAATGGAGTAAAAGTATGTTCCATTACATTTGGACGCCACAATGTGGTCAGCATAATATGTTCAATTGTCCATTACATTTACACCTCAAAGTTAGGGGCTTGGTTAACTAATGATTATTGTTGCAAAAGTTCATATGTTTATTTTCATTTGAGATCATATATACATTGTCCATTACAATATATATATATATATATATATATATATATATGATAAACAAAAATGCAAGTTAAAAAACTTGCTAACGCTTGTATTTATGTCCACAGATGGCGTTTCTACCAAAAACACCAATCAAGGGGTATATTCTGTTTACATAAACGTCAGAGTAGCATTCACTATCTCTAACTATAATTCCACTTTCAGATCATGATTTCAAGCTATTTGCTATCGTCAGTGAAAGACAGGAATAAAGAAACTAGATCTAAACACAAACTCTGAGCGTTTATGAAACAATTTCTATTCAGCTTGCAAGCGTGAATTTTTTAGACACGTAATGTCTTCAAACTCAGCATAGCAAACCAGATAGCTATATGGGTCTGATCTCAGTTCAGCATCACCACATAGTAGAAGCCTCTGCAATCTATATCATTGCAAGAAAGACCTCAAAGGTACATTTATGATAAACAAAAATGCAAGTTAAAATACTTGCTAACGCTTGTATTTATGTCCACAGATGGCGTTTCTACCAAAAACACCAATCAAGCGTATATTCTGTTTACATAAACGTCAGAGTAGCATTCACTATCTCTAACTATAATTCCACTTTCAGATCATGATTTCAAGCTATTTGCTATCGTCAGTGAAAGACAGGAATAAAGAAACTAGATCTAAACACAAACTCTGAGCGTTTATGAAACAATTTCTATTCAGCTTGCAAGCGTGAATTTTTTAGACACGTAATGTCTTCAAACTCAGCATAGCAAACCAGATAGCTATATGGGTCTGATCTCAGTTCAGCATCACCACATAGTAGAAGCCTCTGCAATCTATATCATTGCAAGAAAGACCTCAAAGGTACATTTATGATAAACAAAAATGCAAGTTAAAAAACTTGCTAACGCTTGTATTTATGTCCACAGATGGCGTTTCTACCAAAAACACCAATCAAGCGTATATTCTGTTTACATAAACGTCAGAGTAGCATTCACCATCTCTAACTATAATTCCACTTTCAGATCATGATTTCAAGCTATTTGCTATCGTCAGTGAAAGACAGGAATAAAGAAACTAGATCTAAACACAAACTCTGAGCGTTTATGAAACAATTTCTATTCAGCTTGCAAGCGTGAATTTTTTAGACACGTAATGTCTTCAAACTCAGCATAGCAAACCAGATAGCTATATCGGTCTGATCTCAGTTCAGCATCACCACATAGTAGAAGCCTCTGCAATCTATATCATTGCAAGAAAGACCTCAAAGGTACATTTATGATAAACAAAAATGCAAGTTAAAAAATTCACACTTGCAAGCTGAATAGAAATTGTTTCATAAACGCTCAGAGTTTGTGTTTAGATCTAGTTTCTTTATTCCTGTCTTTCACTGACGATAGCAAATAGCTTGAAATCATGATCTGAAAGTGGAATTATAGTTAGAGATAGTGAATGCTACTCTGACGTTTATGTAAACAGAATATACGCTTGATTGGTGTTTTTGGTAGAAACGCCATCTGTGGACATAAATACAAGCGTTAGCAAGTTTTTTAACTTGCATTTTTGTTTATCATAAATGTACCTTTGTTGTCTTTCTTGCAATGATATAGATTGCAGAGGCTTCTACTATGTGGTGATGCTGAACTGAGATCAGACCCATATAGCTATCTGGTTTGCTATGCTGAGTTTGAAGACATTACGTGTCTAAAAAATTCACGCTTGCAAGCTGAATAGAAATTGTTTCATAAACGCTCAGAGTTTGTGTTTAGATCTAGTTTCTTTATTCCTGTCTTTCACTGACGATAGCAAATAGCTTGAAATCATGATCTGAAAGTGGAATTATAGTTAGAGATAGTGAATGCTACTCTGACGTTTATGTAAACAGAATATACGCTTGATTGGTGTTTTTGGTAGAAACGCCATCTGTGGACATAAATACAAGTGTTAGCAAGTTTTTTAACTTGCATTTTTGTTTATCATAAATGTACCTTTGAGGTCTTTCTTGCAATGATATAGATTGCAGAGGCTTCTACTATGTGGTGATGCTGAACTGAGATCAGACCCATATAGCTATCTGGTTTGCTATGCTGAGTTTGAAGACATTACGTGTCTAAAAAATTCACGCTTGCAAGCTGAATAAAAATTGTTTCATAAACGCTCAGAGTTTGTGTTTAGATCTAGTTTCTTTATTCCTGTCTTTCACTGACGATAGCAAATAGCTTGAAATCATGATCTGAAAGTGGAATTATAGTTAGAGATAGTGAATGCTACTCTGACGTTTATGTAAACAGAATATACGCTTGATTGGTGTTTTTGGTAGAACGCCATCTGTGGACATAAATACAAGCGTTAGCAAGTTTTTTAACTTGCATTTTTGTTTATCATAAATGTACCTTTGAGGTCTTTCTTGCAATGATATAGATTGCAGAGGATTCTACTATGTGGTGATGCTGAACTGAGATCAGACCCATATAGCTATCTGGTTTGCTATGCTGAGTTTGAAGACATTACGTGTCTAAAAAATTCACGCTTGCAAGCTGAATAGAAATTGTTTCATAAACGCTCAGAGTTTGTGTTTAGATCTAGTTTCTTTATTCCTGTCTTTCACTGACGATAGCAAATAGCTTGAAATCATGATCTGAAAGTGGAATTATAGTTAGAGATAGTGAATGCTACTCTGACGTTTATGTAAACAGAATATACGCTTGATTGGTGTTTTTGGTAGAAACGCCATCTGTGGACATAAATACAAGCGTTAGCAAGTTTTTTAACTTGCATTTTTGTTTATCATAAATGTACCTTTGAGGTCTTTCTTGCAATGATATAGATTGCAGAGGCTTCTACTATGTGGTGATGCTGAACTGAGATCAGACCCATATAGCTATCTGGTTTGCTATGCTGAGTTTGAAGACATTACGTGTCTAAAAAATTCACGCTTGCAAGCTGAATAGAAATTGTTTCATAAACGCTCAGAGTTTGTGTTTAGATCTAGTTTCTTTATTCCTGTCTTTCACTGACGATAGCAAATAGCTTGAAATCATGATCTGAAAGTGGAATTATAGTTAGAGATAGTGAATGCTACTCTGACGTTTATGTAAACAGAATATACGCTTGATTGGTGTTTTTGGTAGAAACGCCATCTGTGGACATAAATACAAGCGTTAGCAAGTTTTTTAACTTGCATTTTTGTTTATCATAAATGTACCTTTGAGGTCTTTCTTGCAATGATATAGATTGCAGAGGCTTCTACTATGTGGTGATGCTGAACTGAGATCAGACCCATATAGCTATCTGGTTTGCTATGCTGAGTTTGAAGACATTACGTGTCTAAAAAATTCACGCTTGCAAGCTGAATAGAAATTGTTTCATAAACGCTCAGAGTTTGTGTTTAGATCTAGTTTCTTTATTCCTGTCTTTCACTGATGATAGCAAATAGCTTGAAATCATGATCTGAAAGTGGAATTATAGTTAGAGATAGTGAATGCTACTCTGACGTTTATGTAAACAGAATATACGCTTGATTGGTGTTTTTGGTAGAAACGCCATCTGTGGACATAAATACAAGCGTTAGCAAGTTTTTTAACTTGCATTTTTGTTTATCATAAATGTACCTTTGAGGTCTTTCTTGCAATGATATAGATTGCAGAGGCTTCTACTATGTGGTGATGCTGAACTGAGATCAGACCCATATAGCTATCTGGTTTGCTATGCTGAGTTTGAAGACATTACGTGTCTAAAAAATTCACGCTTGCAAGCTGAATAGAAATTGTTTCATAAACGCTCAGAGTTTGTGTTTAGATCTAGTTTCTTTATTCCTGTCTTTCACTGACGATAGCAAATAGCTTGAAATCATGATCTGAAAGTGGAATTATAGTTAGAGATAGTGAATGCTACTCTGACGTTTATGTAAACAGAATATACGCTTGATTGGTGTTTTTGGTAGAAACGCCATCTGTGGAGATATATATATATATATATATACATATCCATTACAATATATATATATATATATACCAATCAATATGTATGTCAAATCCTATTTTTATCTTAATACTTTTTTTTAAACTTGAAAAAGGTTTTATTGCTATTCAGGTTGATTTAATACAGATAATTGTAAAAGTGAATCCATTGTTTCAATGTCATATTTATGATAGAGTGACATTTAAAAAAAAAAAAACTGTATTTTTTTTTCCTTTTGGTTTTATTTTCTATGTAGAAATAACTAAAAACTCTTTATTGACAAAGAATTTTATGTTTACATGGATTGCTTATGTGTTTCATATTTAAAATTAGTTGTAAGAGTATTTGAAAAATTTTATTTAGCAGGAAATTGCATTGTGTTTTTTTTTTTTTTTTAGACTGGAACAAATTATGGTTTATATATAAATAATAGAGCTTATGCTAAACATATTTATTAGCACATCAAATATGATGACCAAAACATATTTATTTGTTAAAAATTGAAAAAAAAACATCTTAAAATATACATAACATTTAATATTATTCTTATACTATTAATAAATAATCATTATTTGTAAGATATATAATCTACCAAAACCTCTAATGTTTTCTTTGTACCTTTCATCATAAAAACATATAATAAAAATCAAACAACTAATTACAAATTAAAAATAGAAAACAAAAACAATATGTTAAAAATTATCAAAAATATCAAGTGTCCTACACATATTTTACCTTAAAAATTGAACTAAGGGAAAGAAAAATATTTTTTTTGAGGTTTTTTAATAATTGTTTCATTATGAGAAAGTATGCTGTCAGAAGTAAGAAATTAAAGTAAAAAAAGAAAGAAAACTTGAAATAAGCATCAGATTTAAAATATATTTGTAAATATTAGAAATATTAACAAAATACACATACACATAAAAATAATTGGTTGAATAAAGCCAGTAGTTTTCATATTTTAATGGATTCTACTATCTATCAATATCCAGAAGCATATACCTGTGATTAAAAATATTTAGAGAAAGCATCAGAAACTATATATATATATATATATATATATATATTGTACCAGTCAAAATAGTATGCTCACTTAACAAGATTCAAATCCTTAGCAAAAGTACCTCAAATCCGATCGTGGTCAAGATACACAGGTCTGGAGCAATCCTGAATTCTAACCTATTTGCCTATTCTTCAAATCTATGACCCAATGAACAAAAATTCTGATGACACAGTAAAATTGTTTTAAATCCGTGCCCATAAGCAAAGCGGTAGCGCATAAGATCAGACTGATGATGATGATCAAGATTAGAGTAGCCCAGGAATTACATTTATTATAGTTATTTATTAATTCTAAGCTCTTAGCTAAAGAAAATAGTTCTAAATATTAACTAGAAAATAATTCAAAAACAACAAACCAGGATTTACATGAAATTATAAATATTTAATAAATGTAGAAAACGCATATATATGTTACAAAATTGCTTCACACTTGGGACAATATTATTTATTTACAAAACTTGGGAATTTGTTGTATAAAATCCCCTCTATCACTCATTTAATAAATACAATTTTACAGATACAATTGTATAGTGTTTTAAAACTTGTGCGGAGTTAATAAGCTAATTAAAGAAAACTTTTGCTACGGAGCGTTGTGGATGCCGAAAATAAATATAAAAGATCATGACAGTTTTAACAGTAAAAGGATTTATTTGATAACGGGCAAAATATATGATTTCAAACATGCATTTCTTAGGAGAACCATTATTTATACTTTTATTCGCATTGTTTGGAAAAGACATCTTTTAGAAATAAGAAACAAACAATGTGCTTTATTTACGAGAGTAAGTTATGCGATCATTAATGTAAATTAGATTTACGTCTATGGAAATCGATAATGCTTTTTCAAAGAAAGCATTTTAACTCCATGAACTGAACGTATTTTACGAAATGAATCATTTTCTTTAATACATCATTGCGACTTTACCAAGGTTAGACGGTGATTAAATTAAGGACAAGAGTAACAGTACTAGCATACATTAAATAAATGTGGCCTTCATGGCGATTGTGGATATTTTATCATTTTAAAGCATATTTGAAAAACGAACATAGACTGGATATGTCCGCGCATTATGGTGGAGCGATATCAAAAGGAGAGGCTGAGTTTGAGAGCTCAGATCTGGGTATGCTATCAGTCACATCACACAAACCTCATAAACTTTACGTTCCACAGGAAGCATTGTACCTGATTACGAACGATTTTGAAAAGTAGTATGGGAGCTTTAGACATTCCCAATGACTAAACAATCGAGTAATGGAGAAGATAAAATATCAGAATAAAGGAAATGTATGCCAGCAACATTATTGGACATGAATATAATTTTATAACATAATTTTCATATAATATTATTTTAGAACTTGGAAATTGTCTAACCTCTTGCGCAATAACCTGTTTTCAATTCTGAGTCATTTAACAAATCATAATGAATAATAACTTTTATTTATAATATTAAACTAGAAAAAATTATATTTAAGTTCCATTCCCAGATACGTATTAATTAAAGAATTAGCCCTCCAGGCAATGGTAAGAAAAGGTAGAATTTTATATTAAGTGTCACAATCTTTTATAAAGGCAACTAAACAATAAAATAAGCATCCACGATAGAATACTTTTAAGTATACAACCAACCTAGCGAACAATTTCTATTTTAAATAAACAAATGAATATAATTTTACTAATGAATTTAATTAAAGTTGCGAGATTGATTGATACAGACATATTAGAGAAAATAATACATATATCAAACAAAATAAGTTGCATACATTTAATTTAACTGCATAAAGTGATATAAACATAAATTAAGTGTGAAAGCAAATGTATATTCAGAATTACCTAAATATTAATAAAGGATTATAGAGAGAGAGTTTACAAGCAAAACTAGCAAAACATCATAAATGGATCTATGAATTAATTTAGCTACAAATTATAAATCATCCGTGAATGTTCATATTAAGGCAGCTCTAAATTGCATGATTTTACCGAAGATATCCACATTGCAGCAGACAGGCAGGTAGATAGTTCTACGTCATCTCATATGGCTGGTCAGATAGAATTTTTACGGCTGGTAGACAGTTCTCTGAGAGAAAAAAAGAGGCGGACGGCTCCACTACTCACACATCAGAGCGCAGGACTTGCACCGGCTTCTTAAAGTTAAAGTCTTGAAACGCAGATGAAAATCTCAACTCACTGAAAGATAACTAAAAACTGAAAGTCTAAAAACTAAACTTCCTTTGTTCTGTGGTTCCTTTTATATCATTTCAATACCACCCAGAATGCAATTTCATATACCAACCTTATCTCTGTAATCCCTTTAAAAACAACATTTAATTACCAAAAATATTTTCAATTGATAAGGCTTGAAATACCATTTTTAGCTATTTTAAATCATTCGACAACAACTGATAAACAATTTGTTTTTTCGATTTTAATTAAGATTTATAAATTTTAATTATAGACAACGATCTGACTAGTGATAAATATAATTTCAGTATTTCAAGCCTTCCCCATTTTTCTTTGTTGTTACATTCCAATAGTTTAATTAAATACTTTATATCAAAATACATATAGATATAATAAAAAAATTACAATTATATAAAGAAAAATGTTTAGTTGTCAGCAATAAACATTAATAACATTATTGCTTCATTCATATATATATATACACATCATGCACACTGCTGTTTTATTTAACTAAATAAAATTAATTTTACTAATCTTTCTGATGATTTGGCATACAGTGTGTGAGTGAATAGCAAATATTTATAGCAAGGTCTGAATTGTGGACCCCTAGGAGGTTAGTCTAGATGGTGAAACATGAAGCATCGATGATGATTAGACATCGATTGCTTCAATATATATATATATATATATATATATATATATATATATGTCTGTAAAAACATATACAGCATTGACTTTAAATTTATACAAATATATGACTAAAACAAATTTATTAAGAGCATATCAAAGAATATGTAAGCAGAAAAATTGAGTTTCTTTTGATAATAATAATTATTATTATTTTTGTTGTAGTTTTTTTTGCTATTGTTATTTATTGCAGTAATAGTGACTTATACATCATCACTAGGAACGTTTTTTTTTTATTTCACTATCATTTATTTTGATATTAAGCATGTCTTCATATATTATGGAAAAATACTTTTTGAACTTAATTTTTAGAAATTATAATTTTAAATAGGCATTTTTTGTTATATTAATATATGATAATCGTTCTAAAATGCAATAATGAATATAATTATTTTTTATTGATTTCTTTTAAAGATAATATTACTATTTTTGTCATATCTTATAGATTATATTCACAATTCAAATGTATCATTTTGTAATTTACATTTTTGAAAATTTTGTTACAAATTTTATAAATCTTGGTAATTAATATTTATTGAGGCTAAAACCACGATAATATGCGTGTAAAATGCGATAGTAGGGACCTCTAACCTCTACAAGTGTTTAACCACAAGCTTACGCTATGGAAGAAGAGCGTAAGCTTGTGGTTAAACACCTGTAGAAGTCCGTACTATCGCATTTTACATGCATATTCTTGAGGTTATAGCCTCAGTAAATATTACTTACGTTTTAATAAATTTATAATTACAAATCTTGGTAAAGTAATATAGTATTGATTTTAATGTAAACACACACACATACACACACTAAATTAAGATTTAATAGAGACAATAGATTGTAGAAACACAATATTTTAAGTAGTGAATAAATGATTTAAAGTAATATTACTAAAGCAATAATCTATATTAGTTTAAAAGTAATATTAAATTGATTTATAGTAGTCAATATAACTTTAATTTAATGTTTGAATGTGTATGTGTACATAGGTATGTTAATTGTATATTTATTTAATCTATTTTAAAGTTTAAAGTGTCAAAGTTTTCCATTTTTAATATAAAGTTATTATTTTAATGTTTAAATAAAGTATTATTTGTCATGAGAATAAATAAATAAATAAGTAAAGTAGAATTTTTTTTTTTCAATATTCATAACCTGGATATTTAAATTGTATTAACATATATAATGTTTTTATGTTTAATTCTGGTAAAAGTTATCTGTAATTTTAAAAAGGCATATGGTTTAATACAGTTTGCAAAGATTTCAACTTGGGATTAGGAGATTCCCGTATAGATTCAGGTACTTCCGTTTCTGGCATTTGGATCTCTTAAGAACTCCTGAGCAATAAAACCATTAGCATTTTCTTTTGTAGCTTTAAAATAAATTTTATTGCAAGAAAATTCTACAATTTCTTCACAAAGTCCTTGCTTATGATTATGTGTGTGCTTTTCTAAACTATGGAAAAACTGAAATCTATAATAAAAGAGTTTAATAAATTTGAGCGAAATTAGGGCTATAACTTACGTTATCTTAAAAATGATGATTTAATTGGTAACAAAAGTAGATATCCAAAATTAAGGGTGCATTCACTAAATCAATCACTTTTACCTGTTATCTATTGCTTGCTTAACCTAAAATTTGCATATATATATATGTATGTATATACACATATATACAATATATATGTATGTATATACACATATATACAATAGGTATATTGGATCATTGTTCTTTCATTATGCAGGGCTAGAGGATAAATTTTATTAAGCATTTGCCTTGAACAAATTTACCATAATAAAATTGTCAATAGTAAGGAACAGCATCTGAAAATTTGATAACAAATAAAAAGGCATAAATTAATAGAATTGAAATGCATTTTTTTAAAAACTGCAGATTGGTTAAATTATTTGAAGAAATGCTACTTATTATTGAAGCAGTCAATCTTAGCTCAATATTGAGCTTCTTGGTTCTATCTAGCTATATTTAAACCCTATATCCCATCCTGTACCTTTAGTCATATATATATATATATTTGAGATGCTCACCTAAAAATTATAATTTTTATCTTTTTCAATAACATTTTATTATTATTAATTTTAATTCTTTTTTATTAAAATACATAGGTGCACCTCAGATGTATATTTATATTACAGAAGACAACATCCTAACAAAATATGGATTTTTTTATAAATATTTTATTATACATCATTTTTAAAACTTTTTCTTTTTAAATTGTTTTTGCTAATAAACTGTATATTTTTATAAAATCCAAGATAAAAAATGCAACCATTAATTGTCCAAAAATAATTAAAGGGTTGGAAATATAATATTGTTTTAATCTTGGGTAGGAAATTTTAATTAAGGTTTTACTGAAAATAAAATGGGGAATGGGATTAATACATTTTACTTTTGTTATAAATGTTTTTGTCAAGTTTATTTCCAATCTGGAAATAGATTTGAATTTATTTTTGGACACTTATCTAATGATAACATCTTCAAACAATGAATAAAGAGAACTTAATATTTTAGATTAAATAATAGATTTGAACTAGAAATAAATTAAAACATTCTTCAAATACCTGGGCAGAAGTATAAAATGGTCTAATTTTAAATCAGCCCACAGAATAGTTACTACTGAGAACTGTATTGTCATCGATACTCCACCCAACTTTGAAATCTAAGATAATGATAGGATAGACATCAATCATCTTCTGCACCCTTGTGGGTTTTTGCTGCTACTGTACCATCTTGCTGCTGCTTTAGAATGATGTAAAAGCCCTACCTGGGGACTTTGGAATGCTGATCAGAAGTTTGTTGTCACATAAGAACTGCCATGCATGAGCTTGACTTTCGCCACCACAAACTAAATCTAGCCAAACTAATCTCATCAAAATTTCTTCATGACTCATTTAAATTTGTATTTTTCTAACATGTAAATTGCTCTCAAATAATTTTGAAATCTAAGTCTCTCTCATATGCTCTAACTTATTTTAACTTTGGTGCTGTCATTTATTTATATGTATTTATTACTTGATTCTGTATGTCTATTTTAGTTATTATTAATATGCCAATCTCAAGCAGTATGATGAGCTGAATTTCTCAAAATATTTCCTTCTTTTAGTTAAACCTTCATGAATTAAAGTTATTAGTGTCCCCTTAAAGTATAATGTATGATTAATTAATATGCTCACCAGATTGTTTTTATGAATCAACATTTTATTTTGGTTTATTATAAAATTTTCTATTTGTTCAGTGCCAAATTAAATAAAGTAATTCTACCTGGTCTAAATCCATCATTGAAGCTAATTAACACTTGGAAATTTTTTAAAATGTTAGTTCTTCGATTTTGAAAGGGTGACCTATAATTTGTTTTTTATATATAACTGCTGGTTTTTACTTTATTTTTCCATAATAAATGCAAAAATTTTCTAGTTATTATGAAATACACGAAAGTGGAATTGAATCATTTTTAAATAGCAGAAGGGGGTAAATTTTAATGTATATTTTACTATTTGTTATTAAGTAAAATCTTGTGTGTGTATATATATATATATATATATATATATATATATATATATATATATATATATATATATATTACACTAGCATAGCATATTATTTGTATAAATTATGGCATTCAAACAACGGTGATTTATTTTTAAAGCAATAAATCTTATTCAAATGTCATTAGTGACATTTATCCATACTGCATTACTGACATCCAGATTCTCTTTGTAAATATATTACGTGCTTCTAATCTGGGGGTTGCAAGAAGATCGAACTCATAGATTTCTTCTCATGTCCTGTCCTGTTGATAGTTGAACTTTCCAGGACATTTCATATAAAAGGCCTATTGCAGTGATTCCAATATGTCTTGCACACACTATGCCTATCCACTTTCTTCGTATAAAAAGCCTCTGCATATCAGTGATGTCCACGTTATGCCTATCCACTTTTTCTAAGCACTGCCCTAGAAGCGGGTCGTAGATTTCATTTTTGTCCAGAAGCATGACCTTATCATTGATTTCTATGTCACTATGTTAGTACCACCACCTTTTTAGAATATTATTATTTTTTGCTTATGACCTAATTTTAGTGCTGAAATAATATTAAAATTGTGTTCTGCTCAAAATATATATATATGCCAAATATTATTAGTTTTGTTAATTAAAATGTTATTTCAGTCGTATTATGCAATCTCATCATCGTAATTTCTTATTTCTTTATTTAAGAGTATATAGCTTGGGGAAAACAAAGCGTTTTTCCTTTCAAATGTTAAGTACAAGAGTTGTTAATGAATCTTTTGTCTCATAATCAAATATAATTGTAAACATATTTTTCATTTTCACAGCCGACAAGGCATGAAAATAATTTTATGATATCTATAATGAATATCGGAATGCTCCCCGAAATAATATGTTAGTCACCATGTTTCAGAACCATAATCCAAAACGTTAATAGCAATCTTATGCAATCTTTTAATAATTGATTGGCATTGTAATACCATATCCACCAAATATATGAGTTAATGTATATATATAGTTAATAAAAGAGCATATGAGAATTGTCAACATGAATCCAAATATGCAATTATCTATCATTTGGTAGACTGCTCATTCATGCACATATTAATGCATATAATTAATTCTTTATATTAAACTATTTTACATTGTCTAACTTGTTTGAGTAGTTCAAATTCCTGCTTCTCCACTTCCACATGTACAACTATACATATGCATATTTTAATTTAGTTAATATTCAGTCTCATTGTCTTCTCCACTCTGTTAGTGGGCCAGAATAAAAATAATTTCTCATGTGCCATCAATATATGTTATTCATTAGGTGTTTGATCTGAGGCTTTGGAGTGGATTTGAATCCAGGCAGGTCCCTGAACTAAATCTCAGCCTTGACTGGATTTGAAGTACATTTTGTGAGTTCCAGCTTATGTTAAATGGATAAACGTGTTTTGTCTGCTACATTATATAATAATATCTTTATTAATAGTAAAAAAAAATAGTTACTTGTCAATAATCTATTATGCATATACCAGTATTCCTAATATGTTTTAAATATAAAGTTATGACAAATTAATGGAATTAAAATATTTTTCTTTAAAGGGTTAACATTTTTTACAATTGCCTTAATGAACACTGCTAGTTTTGTACTATAATATACTTATTAAGTGAAGAAAAAACTTATTTTGAATTTTTTCTATTACACAAACGACTCCACTAATGGAAATATTTTGAAAAGATAAATTATCACATAATATACATAATTTATTTTGAAGTAAACTGATTACATCATTATTTGGATATTACATATATAAATGGTGAAATAATATAATATTTTCATTGTGACAAATCACATCAGAATTTTATGTTAATGGGAAGTAAAGCACTGTTAAATAATATTAATTTCTAATATATATTTATTGTATTGTTATTTACAAAATTAAATTTTTGTATTGATACCTTCTAATGGATAAAAAATCATAAGACTTGAATAAGCAGGTATTTTACTGTTAAAGTATATATTTACGTTTGTTATTATGATATTATTTGTATAATTGCATATTTATTTTAGAATGAGGCTGTTTATTTAAAAGTTAATGTTAAATTAATATCCATGGCAGTTTATATAATATCATGTTTCATAGATTTTTATGACAATTAGCTCATTCTATATTGTGGCAAAATAATGTTATATATAATGACAAAATTTAGAGAGTTAAATTTCGTATTATGACTCTATGTTACTTTGAAAGCATTGAAGTAATGCTGTTTGCTTTTATATTTTATGGTCATATGTATCTTGAGTAATTGAAGTTTAAAAAAAATTGTTTTAAAGTCCATGGTAATAAGTTCTTAACTTTTTCATAATACAGGTACTTAGTAGAGAAAATTATGCTTCTCTTGACATTGTATTTGTAGTAATGCCTTGTAAGCAAGCTCATAATAATATTGATTATCACATAGTAGAGGAAGCTTCCAGGTAGTATATATTTTAGCCTGTGTTAGACTTTTATTGCAATGCCATATATATCCCTGTTGAGTTTATTAATATATAGTAAATACTTTAGAGACATACTTTACCATTTATCATATGTGCATTGAATGTTTATAATAATTAAATAATGTATTTTTTTGACATTGGCAAGAACTCTCTAACCTCAACACAAAATAATGACTTTATGAAGATAAGAATGACATCTTATCTTTAACATATATTCTCACTTATATAAGCCAATCTGAAGCACCTTGATTTGCGAGCATAAAACTGTTATTCTCTTTATTTTTTTTAAAGACTACTATTTTCTTTACAAATTACTCTTCATAAAATCTGATGATTTACAATAATGAAATATGTAAACTATTCACAAGATTTTGCAAGGGTTAATTTGTAAAGGAAATAATAAACATAAAAAGTGAAGATACTTCTAGCTTCACACTTTAAGTCAAGATGTTTCATATTGCCCTATATAAAAGGGAATTTAGGTTAAAAGTAAGACACCATTCTTATCTTCATAAAATCACTATTTTCTGGTGTGGTTTGAGAGGTCTCTTTATTATAAAAAAAAAAAGGCGTTGTTTGACTAATATAAACATTCACCGCCTTTCTTTAAAGGATTTACATAATTCCAATGTGCTTAATAAATAATCACAACTTTAAATATATATATAAAGTATATTTCATTGTATAGGAATTGAACAAACATACAAATTTATTGAAATAACATTTATAAACAACATTATTGTTTAATAATTATCTTAGTTTTTTAATTCTTACTTCCACAATCTGATTGAATTTATTCATGTCCATTAATTATTTAAATTAAAAAAAAATATTTAATATTCCAAATTTGTGTGCATTATATCTTAGTGCTAATATTTTATATGCTAGTCATTATATATATTTATATTTCAGTCGATTGACTTTTAAATTTATTTGTTGGTACAGGCATTACTTATTATTTGTTGAGGTTAGAATTATGGTTATAACTTTAATAAACTTTTGTGAAGTTTTATCTTGGTATTACTAGTTGTAAAATAGCCTTAGTATGTCAGACCTTATTTATTATTCTTATTATTATTGTGCCAGATGGAGCAAATAAATTGCCCATTTGTATTGCAATTGTCCATGAGTTGATAGTACTTATGTTGCCAGTGATTGTAATCACATATTTCTAGATACTTATTGTTGTTGTTTTTTCAGTGAGCTTCTCCATATATATTTTATTGATGAACATAGATAAATGTACAGGCATCTTCTTTGCCTCAAATGTAGGTGTTATTTTGGAAGCCACTATATTTATGATATATTTATGCTAGTTGCACCATGGAGTCTTATTTTTGGATCTATCACTCATGAGATTTAATTAAAACTGAATTTTTCACTATTATGAGTAAGGTTGCATGTATTTAAATATGTAATATCAAGTTGAGTTTAATTGAAGGATGTGATTCCTTTAGGATGCTTATTTATATTAGTGCTTTAAAATATAAGGATGCCTGTGTTTTGTACTGCCATGAGTTGTATTCATTCACAAACTAACCGACACTATTTTATAATTGTAAATGTATAAAGTTTAAGGCATATGACTAGTTGGTATAATTCACACATGTTACATATATTATGATCATCTAGAATTTCTCCAATAGAAGTGTCAACCACTTAATTCTTTTAAAATATTTATTTAGATGATTTATATTATGTGGACATTGAATTAATAACTTAATTATATATGTATGTATTTATGCCATTATACAAATCCAAAAATTGCAATTTTAAAATAAAGTTATATTATTTGTTATATAAAATAATGATTTTGAGTTTTATTTAAGATGTCTTAATTTATTTATTTATCTTTCTTTATTTTTAGTACATCGATTTCAAGCCAGCAAAGATAAAGTATTAAAGTCTTAGTGATGTCAATTGAATAAATATATTTTAGATTCCATAAGATATACCTACAGAAATAAAACACAAGGGGTCTCCAGTGATTCTCTCATTCTTAGGAGTCAGGCCCCAATGTTTTTACTCTGGACAGAGATCCCATTTAATCAAAGACTGCATTTCATGCATCTGTACAACATGTGGAAACAAAAAGAACAGATACCACAGATGCAAAGAAAACCATACAAACCCAACTGAGGAATACCACAACTCTGATGACCATACTCTGCATAATATTGCATAAGATCAACACAACCAACAAGATGAGTTCAGAACAGTAGAGAGAAGAACAAAAAGATATAATTTTCAGCCTACATCCAAAAGTACACCATACTCCAATTTTAACACAAAAAATCAATCTTTTCCACATATTAAAGATCTACAACTCAGAACCACTTATCACAAAACTAAAACTGATGAAACTAGTCATCTGGAAGGAAATAACTCACAGAGTTCCACAACAAACTCAAAATCACGTAGACAGCCAATTAACACATATGCCAGCCAATCCAACAGATCTGCCCAAAAACCTACCATCTTATCACACTCTTTAGAAACTTCATTTCCAAAACAAAAAAACAATCTCAGCATAAATTCAGTGATAAATCAAGATTCCAACAACATGAAAAATAACTCGAAAGACAAATTTTCAGAACAAAATTCTGAAATGGAAAACAGTACATTAGAATCTCTTAATAACAAAAGAAAATCATCCACTATCAACAAAGCTAGATCAGAGGAAGATAATATCACTTTGCCACTCACCATTAAAGGCAGAAACTTTAGTAATCAGATTTTACAACATAATAATACAACAGAAACAGTTGGAGAAAAAATATAGAAAATTATCTGCTCAATGCCAAATAGTCCACAAACCAGACCCGATTACTTTTCATCTGATGAAGAAATATTAATACCTCAGTTTTCCCTTACTAATAACAAAGATAATCTTCGGAATCTTGCCCAATGCCTTCCACAAATCACTAAAAACCTGCCTGCGGTAAGTAATGGCAATGAACAGTATCACTTGCAGAATTGCTGGGGTAAACGTCAGAGGTATAAACTCTCTCATGCGAGTTCATGCCATTAGGCATTTCTTTTCATCTGACTCTCCACACATTCTCTTTATGGAAGAGACAAAGTACCACTATAACTCAAAAAACAATATTTTCTCTGGACTAAACAAACTTGGTTTTACTCATCTTTCAGTTAATCACTCTCCAGCTGGAGTTGTGGGCATCCTAATTAACAAAAAAATTACTCCCAACAAGTTTAAAATGTTATACGAAGACCTTAATTTAATAGCCATCAACCTGACTTATGATAATAACACATTCATTGCATTCTATGTATATCTATCTAATAATGTAACAACTATTTAAAAGTTATTCACACTATTAATATGCTCACTGCTAATAACAATGCTACCTCAATCCTCATGGGGGATTTTAACATTTCCTATGACTGCTTCACATCAAAATACTTACACCTGCTAAATTGGGGCTGTTTAAATGGAAGAGGCTTTTTCCCACCCAACACCTTCTCTTTTTACAATAAAACTCAGCACTCTCTAATAGACCTCTTATGTTATACCTCAGAATTACACCTCAGTCTGGAGGCCACCCTCCAGCCAGTCGCCTTCTCAGACCACCAAGCAATATTAACTTCTCTACAGTTTAGAAACTGTACCACAATCAGTCTCAACAAAACTATTAGAGTACTAACTCGTGCTGCCCCGACAGAAGCCTTTTTTCTGAAACATACATTCTGTTTCATAAGATTGACATTCTATCTAGGCGTTCAGAAGAAGCTTGGTTTTCATTTGTGGGGATATTACAGACCTTAATAGCACACTATACTAAGGAAGTCAAAGGACTTACCACCCTATTCAAAGAATTAGAACATATCCACAATAAGAGCAAAAACTTTGCTATAGACACTGAAGCTATAGAAAATTTACTTGCCCTCAAAAATCAATATAAACATAAAAAAACAACAATAGCAGAAAATATAGCTATTAAGAGATCTAAGGTTTTTCTGCCATCACAACACAGTTGGATGAGAGGATACCTGTGGTGGGATTTAGGTGCAAAATCAAAACAAACCACTCCAACAAATATAACCATCAATGGTTTTCAAACCACTGGCCTCCAAATGATTCAACATATTGAAGAACACCTCAGAGATCATCTTCAGGCTCACTATGTGGATGTACACAATGCATCGAGAGACCGTACTAGAGTAAATGCACATGGCATCACTGAGGCGGACACAAAAGCCGCCTTTTAGCACTACCCATAAAGGTCCACCCTGGAATGCATGCCATTCCCAAATTTGTTCTAACTCATCTCAATAACTTCACAATCCCAATCATCATGAAAATGATTAACCATTTATCATCATAGAAAATATCAATAGCCAACCTCTATCCAATAGCGATGGTTCCATTTATTAAAAAGAACAGAGATCCAACATCCATCAACAGCTTAAGACCCATATCCATGACCCCTATCCTCATTAAAATAATAGAGGGGGTCATAAAGAAAAAAAAAATACAAGACAAAATCCTAAACAAAATATCAGAATCACAATTTGACAGAAAAGGATCATCCACACTAACTGCAATGGGGGAGGTCAAAATATTACTGGACCATATCAGATCTAAAAAATTGTACAAACCTATTGCAGTACAGATTGACATTACTGAAGCATTCAATTCAGTCAAAATTAATACTCTACTTGATTTACTGGATGAATATGAAATTTCCACAGAAATTATACAAATCATTGATAACCTCTTCCACAACAGACTAATACACATATTGCTCAACAGGTCATATTCCAATGGTTTCTCCCCTTCCAGATGTATTTTACAGGGATCCCCACTGATGGCCCTACTCTTTTCATGCTACATTAACCCCCTGTTAATAGCATTAGAGAACTCCCTCCCTGGAGTATTTGTACCACGCATCAAGAAATCAATGAAGACCATCGCCTATATGGACAACATTCTTATTATCATTCCAACCCAGAAATTTCTAAAACCTCTCTAAAAATCCTTAACAATTTCTCTAGAACCTCACAGCTTACCATAAACCTTGAAAAGTCATCATCATGGTGTATTCTTAATGGAAAAAAATCAAATCTAACTTTCTATACAAGCCCCAGAATTTTCTAGGATTCCCTATATATAAATCCCAATCCGCCATGTCGAAACATATACAGAATACCATCATTGACTCAACAAATCATCTTACACAGACACTCTCAAGAGTTATATTTAGCCATCCAAGGCAAGGTGGCCTTACTAAACATGAAAGTAATGTCTAAAATAGCCTACTACCTGCCCATCATATCCATGCCAAAGACCTTCATTAATAAAATCAATAGTATATGTGCAGGGCTGTTCTGGAAGTGCCACATAACCTCCATTAGTATTTTAAGAATGCAATATCACATAAAACTCAATGGAATGTCTCTACATTCCATTCAAGCCATTAACTACCAAAAATGCCACACACTAATCTTCTACCTTATCCAAAAATTTGGCCAACCCCTAATATTAAGAGAGGTGATACCTACAGACACTCCCACTCTTATCAAGACTGGTTGGCTAGACCAACTTATTTCCCTTCTAAAACAACATAACAGCACTGCTAGTGAGGTATTCAAAAACAAAATTAACATTAGGGATGCACACAATTTAATAAGCCCTAAACTACCTCAAATTAAACCAAGTCTTGGCTGTTCCAATTACAGAATCACTACCTTATTCAAATTCTGGAAGTTGGAACCCAAATTCCTCAACTATCTAATAAAGGTTAACCTAAATGCAAAACATACCAATTGGTTCCTGCATTACAAAAGAGGTATAAGAAACCTAGACCCCATTTTCTCAAACTGATTAATGCATGAAGAAACAATTGAACACATTGTGCTTTCTTGCATGGGATTGGGAAGGATTAAACTCATAATATCTCAAAATAGTATTATTGATTACTATAAAATTCTAACAATCAAAGAGTGTATTAGGAAAGAGACTTCCCCATCATTAGGATAGCAATATTTGTTACATATTCTATCTGGGTGACAAGATGTAAATTAAAGTTTCCTAGCCAGAATCAAACTCTTTCTTTCTTGCTACCCTTACAAAACTACAAAAGAAAGACAGAATGCTCTCCTCAAAGTTTCTACATGAAGAAACATGGAAACTGCTCAAAATACCCTACCTACAAAATGACATCAATCCTAATGATTGATAAACCATATAACAGGTAAAAGAAACACACAAATATCTGAATAATGTATGGACATAAAAATGCCCTAAACACACACTGATGTTTCTCTGATCTACGATCTGACTAAACAAACAAATCAGATCTCATCTCATTCTACCCAAACTCTTGGAGAATCTATAACAATATAAACATGTATAACTATCACTGAAAACATTTTGTATATACCTATTATTAATAAACCTAAATTTTTTTAAATAAAAAAAAATTATTTTGTTCCAAATTATATTTGGTATATATTTAATTGTAAATAAAGTTAACCCTGAAAATTAATTAATAATACATTGTAGTCCACGCTCTATATTATTATTAAGTTGATTTGCATAGCTAGCCAAAATAACAGTATATTTTTAGTTAATTAATTATTAAATTTGATGCTACATACAGTATTTTCAATTACAATTATCATCCAACAACTTGTAACAATTTCTTTTCTCAGTATAAGTATGTGATATATTACAGCCATACCATGTTCCATTACAATTGGTGTGCCATTGTTAAGGCTTGGTTAACTGATGATAATTGTTGAAGAGTACTATTCCAATTCAATTTATGCCACAACGTGGTCGGCAATATATGTTTATCGACATACTATTACAATTGGCTTTTCCAATGATTGAGATCATTTCAATTGGTGACAGGCGTACTATAAAAATTGTCATCCAACATTTGGAGCATTATTTTTTTTTCATATGATTACGTATACATAAATATGATATGTCATATTAATATACTATTACAATTGGGCACCAACATTTGGGGCCTTCTTTCTTCATATGTTTATTTTTGTTTGATATCATTTAGTTTATATATGTACTATTACAATATATTATAATGATCTGGAGAGAGCGGGACTAACGTCATCTGCACTACAAGGGAGCCATCTAGGCATCGAACCTAGAAAAATTTATAAAGTAGGCAGATATGTAAGTCAAAAAAAATTTTTTTTGACTTACATATCTGTCTACTTTATAAATTTTCTAGGTTCAGATGCGTAATGGTGCCCTGTAGTGCAGATTACATTAAGTGAAAGCTTCTCTGGATCGTTATAACTGGTGTCCCAACTTGGGCCGATCTTTAATAAATCACCAGTACCTGAGCAATTTTTTTCAAAAGGAAATATGTTTACATAAAGTCCGATACTTTAACTCTTATAAAAGCACTGCCAGAAAAAAATAGCACATATATTAAACATGAGAAAGTATTAACAATATTAAATTGTATTTTGTTAAAAAGAAAGTCACAAGGTTGCAATTAATATGTTTTTTTTGTTCATTAATATATATTATGCATGTTTAAACCCATTATTTCTTAAAACATATTTACCACAATGAAACCTTCTTAAATAAATAATTTATAAAATTTGCTTTCATACCATGTGTAAAAATAAAATGTATAAAAAAAATAAAACTCTTGTGGGGAGGAGGTGAACGTAAATAGTCCTTAGGAAAACAATAGTCAACATTTTTTTTTGTACATAATCTTTATACTAACCGAATGTTTTGTAAATTTTGTTAACCGTGTACCGTAATTACTAACCCTAAGTAAAATATTTTTTTTGTTCATTTTTTTAAGCAAGTTTACTGATATGTAATGAGCACATACTACGTTACATTATTTTTTATTAGTAAACATGAAAAAAATAAACTTTTTTTTTAAGAATTAAAAATTGAAAATTAAAATTCTATACTAAACTTGTATCTATATAAAATTGCACAGATGAAAAAAAATATTAAAATAAAACTTTATTAAAAATAGAAAAGGTATTGTAAAAGCAAAAACTTAAAAAAGATTTAGAGATAAAAATATATCTTTAAGTTGAAAACAAATTAATTAATGTTATTGAAAAATGGAAATGATTATTTTAATTAGTCAATGTAAACTAGCCTTGGGCATTTAAATGTATAAGCAATGGTCAGATAGGAGAGAAAAACAATGGAATCAGACCTCAGCGAAAAGACCATCATATCGATGATGTAATGTCAATTGAATCCTTAAAATTAATATAAAAGGAAAATTTTGGAAATTATTAGTTAGTTATTAAGAGATGAAAGATATGTTTTAGTGTGGAGTGAAGGAGAAGGGATTGAAAGATGCACTTTCAATTTCTTCAGTTGTTCAAAAAATGAAACATTGTTTTCCAATATTGTGGACCACAGGACATCAAGGCCTGGAAGAATACCATCAACTATAAAGGACCAATGGTTAACAGCACACTGATCTCCTTATGACTTCATGGGAATTAACACATTCCATTGCAAAAAAAGTAGAGACTATGGACATTTTTCAAAAGTGTTAGAACTATATATTCATTTGAAAACATTAAGAACTTTAAAATATAAACTTTCTCCATATTAAAAAAAAAAAAAATACATTCCTATCTGCCAAACTAAATTATTTATTAATTAGTTATAATTTTATTTGATGTATTTTTTTTTTTGTAAAATTATTTCCATTTATTTATTTTTTTTGTTCTTTAAGTTTTATTTATGATTTTTGTTTTGTGATAAATTAAATTATATAAATTTTAAACTTAAGTCAGGCGTGAATGGCTATATAGATTTGTAAAGTTATATTAGGGGAGGGGAATCTTAGGTTATTTGTTTCATAGTTGAATTGGGTCAATGGATTGGATATATTGGTGTAATTAGTAGATGTAGTATGAGGTTCGCTACGGGCAGAATCGCTTTATGCACTGCACACTTCCTTTTTGGCCTATGGATTGCGATTAGTAAGTCGGCAAAATGACCGCAGTCCTTTCCTATGGAGTTTTTTTATTGCTTTTCTTGTGAGATAGATGTAGTATTTCTATCTGAAGAGAGGCAATTTATTCTCCTAACCTTTTTGTGCTGCTGTATTTCATATTACATTAAATGCATCGATATATCAGATGAATTGACGTTAGTTTGACTGCGAACTTTTGGCCTAAGGTTAAATAAGGATAGAATATTTTCTTTCAAATGCAAATGTATGTAGTCTATTCATACTCAACACTCTAAATAAAAATGCATTAAATTTAAGTTGGGTATGGAAGTTGCATGGATTCATTATCGGTTAATTATGTTTTTGGTTTTCATATTTGATCAAAATATATACACCTTCGGTAAATAATGATACCTTACGATGAGTATCTAAAATGTATTTATTAGGATGTCTTGTAAGTTATTGGTGTCACTGCGGTATCTTATGATGAATACCAGTGGGTTTCTTATATTTCCTATGCAATTGATGATATCAATGAGTTTGCAGTTTGATCGTTTATATTTATTTTGAAATGTTTTTGACTGTGTAATCTATGTAACCAATCTATACTCAACATTAAAAAAAACACATTTTATAAATCTGTCTATGCGAACTTATAAAATTTAAAATGTAAATTTATAAAAATTAAAATGTAAATTAAAATCAAAGTTAAAAATGTAAATTAAATTTTAAAATGTAAACTGATACTAAAATAATTTTAAATATTATATATGTGTGTAAATAAATGTTTGTGTGTATAATTACTGGCAGTGGCTTATTTTATTATTTTTTTATATATATCTTAGATAGAAATTTAATATAAAATAAAAATCTCTGCTATTCCACTGAGCTAGTGACAATGGGCTAACGACTGGAATCAAAATGTATAAATAAAAGGAAAAAAATATTTTTTTTAACTTACGTATCTGCCTACTTTATAAATTTTCTAGGTTCAAATGCCTAGTGGTGCCCTGTAGTGCAGATTACGTTAAGTGAAAGCTTCTCCAGCTCATCATAATATATATATATAAACAATAAAAATTAATTATATATACATAAACTCCATTGTTTAATTTTTCAATTGGAGAATTAAATTTTATCACAAACAACACCTCAATAAATAAATTAACAAAAACAACCTTGACTTATCATAAAACATTGTGAAAATATTTCTAAAGACCATTTTTGATGATAAGGTTTTTATAGCTTTATTGTAGTAATATTTTTAGAACTACTATATATAAAGCAAAGTGATTGATTGGATAATCTTAGTTATCTACATTTTTATTTTTGTTACCTGTAGCACTTTAGAGTTAATTTTTTCTATGGTCCATTTCCTAAGAATTAGAAGAATTTATAATGAATAAATATCAACAAAAAAATAAGAATTTGTATTATAACACGGTTTTGGATAATGCAATCATAATATTTTTAAATGCTGGAAGAAATGAATTGCAATTGCAATAAAAGAAAAAGTGTAATCATTTAACAATTCTGATATTAGTTCTTTTAATAGCAATTTAACCATGTATTAAGAAAACATTGTAATATACTTAATTTACCAGATTTTTTTTTTCATAAACCTCATAAAGAGATCTTTGAGAGACCTAATATCCTTAAAGATATGCTATTCAAAATAATGTAAATTACTAAAATTCTTAATCGGAAAAAGGTTCCTTTCAATGTGAAGATAAAATAACTTGTACAATGAAGATATTATTATAAAATTTGTCCACATGAATATTATCAATTTTAAATAATATATTTTTAACTATATTAAAAGTAAAAAATGACACATCTAGAATGCAAAAGATGCTTGAACTAAAATGTAGATGAATTGCATAGCATTTTACATACAACTAATCATAGATTTTGCTGGATAAAATGTAATTAAAAAAGGGATTTTAATATAACAGAAAATAAAAATTAGTTATCAGTTTGTTACATATAATATTTAAAAAATATATATGTATTCAAACAATAAATAATGAGAATAATTGTTTACAATTGTTAAAAATAAAAATTAATCTGTAAAATGTTATTCAAAGATGGTTGATTTAAGTTATTTTTGAAACAAGACTCTTAAAAGGCTTCTGTTATAAAATTACGAAATTAAGAAAGAGAAGTTATTTATTTAATGTCAGCTAAAAACAATATATAGTATTAGAAATTATTTATTTGCATTTTAAAGTGAAAGGTTGAAACCTTCTTGCATGCACCTTAAGAATGCTTATATGGCAGCCAATCAAATGTAATGATGATTGTATAGAGAGCACTCAAGTCACAACACAAGACATATTTTTATAAGAAAAAGGTGGTTCCACCCTTCTCTTTACTTAAATTTCAATGTAAATAAGCCAGTCTGAAGCATTTTGACTTAGAGCATAAAGCTTTAAACATCTTCACATTTAACTCATCACATATTATTTATAAATCAACAATGTGAAATCGTTTGATTTACTATGAAGTAATTTTTTTCACAACTTATGAATTTGACAGTAATGTATGTAAATATTATTTATTAAGCACAATAAGTTTGTAATTAAAGTGAAAGGCTGAAAGCTTCTCACATGTTCTTTAAGAAACAGAACTATAATATGGATATAAATACTGTTCTACTATTCTAGATGATTCAAATATTACTTTATTAAAAATTTTACGAAAAATGTTGCACAAATATAAACCAACTAAAATTGTAATGTGTATAAAATAGGATGAAATAATGTTAGAAAATTTACAAAAATCCGTTCAGAATTGATATAAATTTGAGGTATTACTTTAAATTTTTCTCTTTCATATTCTTGAAACCTGAAAATATCTAAAGAATCTAATATTTCTAAAGAAGCATATCATTTTACTATTGATTTAGATACTTTTGACTTTGAATTGCTAATGGATGCCTGAATACTGATATATTTACAAATAACTGATACTTTAAAATATTGAATAAATAAATTTGGTGATTGTCATCATGATAATAAATGAAAAGTGCTGAATAAAAACAAATATTTTCATCAAGAAATATTAAGTTTTAAAATTTTTTAAAAAAATCAAGAACCCAAAATACTATCTGTAAATTAATGAGAAATCAACTTATAAAAATAGACATCAAAGAACTATGCTTTGAACATAATACAATACTGATAGAAGAAAAACACAAGCTAAAAAATTGAAAAACAATGAGATAATAATATATAAAAAGCAATAAGAAAATATAAAAATAAAATTGTGAATGATAATAATGGGAAAAAAATCTTTAGAGAAAATAATGCAAAGATAATTATAATTAAACTGAAGGACTGCAAACCTCTCAAGCGCTTGTGACTATCAACAGCCAATCAGATCGTAAACACTGAGACAGAGAATTTAACAAGAAAAGGGTGGTTCCACCCTCTTCTTTACTTGACTTTCTATATATTCAAGCCAGTCTAAAGTACTTATATCTGAAAGCATAAATCTTAAATACCTTCACACTCAACTCACTGAGTTCAAATTACAAACATACAGCATGAAATCTTACAATTTACTACACAGTAGTTTTTCATGTTAAAACTTGCAGCAACATATGTAAATAATATTTATTTTATAAATAACAGACAGTATTGAAATTAAACTGAGAGACTGTAAACCTCTCAAGAACTTGTGACTATCAGCAGCCAATCATATTGTAAACACTGAGAGAGAATTTAACAAGAAAAGGGTGGTTCCACCCTTTTCTTTACTTGTCTTTCTATATATCCAAACCAGTCTAAAGTACTTAGATCTTAAAGCATGAATCTTAAGAAAAGCCAAGTACAATAGAATTGGGATTGTGTTTAAAACAATCTATTATCACTTTTTGAATATAAAAATAAAACACAATAAAGATTAAAACACAATAAAGATCATGTATGGTACCAGTGAAAATGGTATGCTCATGCAAAAAGGCTAAAAGTTCCAAGAAAAAGTTTTTGAATCTTATCATGCTCCAGATACACAGGTCAAGAGCAATTCTGGATTCCAATCTATTTGCATATTTTTCAAGTCTCTGATCCTATGAACAACAATCCCAATCACACAACATAATTATTTTAATTCCAGACCCAGAGACAATTTGGTAGAGCATGAGATCACAAATGATGATGATGACAATGACAAAGAGTAGACCAAGAATTATATTTATTACAGTTGTATTTATTAATATTAACTATTAACTAAAGGAAAATTCGAAAATAGGAATTACATTTATATATAAATTTAATATAATATCAAGAAAAACATAGATATATATTACAGAAATATTTCACATTAGCAGTTACCTTATTTATTTACAAAGCTTGGGATTTCTTCTTACAAAATTCCATTATACAAATTGCTTATTCTGACTTATTTACATTGATGGGTGTATAGCTTGTGCAGGTTCAATATGCCAATTTCCAGATATTTACACATATTGCACTAATGTGATGGATGCATAAAATATAAAAGATCGTGCTCAATTGGAATTATCCATTACTGAGAATGTGCCTACATTTTAGCAGTAAACTGTTTGATAATTAAGTGGAATATACAATTTCAGTCATTTATTTACAATGAGAACAATTAACATAATTTCAATGTATTAGTTAGAAATAACACCTTTTGAAATATGTATATAAGAATAAGCAATGCATTTTGTCTCTGAAACTATGTGATATACAAAATCTTTAGGATTTTACAGAAGAGAATGGACTGCTTTAAGTGTATGGGACTCGTTTATTATTTTGACAGAGAAGCAGCTCAAATCGGGCATACTCAAGTAATTAGTATTGTCTGATTCCTTATGAATGATTTATTTTCTACACATTATTGTGACTAAGGAAGATTAAACAGGTGGTAATTAAATCAATAAGAAAAATAATGCTGCTAGCATAATATCAAGAGGACTATGGCTCCTGTGATTGTTTGAATATTTTATCATTTTACATTTTAAACTTGGATCAAAGTTTGGTATGTCCACATATTTTAGCAGAGTGATACCACATGGAGAGGTTGGGTTTCAAGGCTTGGTACCAGCATATGGTCTCCTGCACTGCCCTCTATCCATAAACATCACATTTCACAGGGAATAGCATATATTCCTGATTATAAACGATTTAGAGGTGGCTTCAGACTTCTGAAGTTCCCAAATGATGAAGTGTAAATAATGTAAGGTACCATAAAAGAACCAATAAAGTATTCCAGTAACATTATACATAAATAATATAATCAATATATTATATTATAGAGCCTGAAAATAGTTTAACCTCTGCACAATGAATTGTTGTAATAATGAGTCATCAAAAAATTGTAACCCATCATTACATTTGCAATTATTATATTAAAAATACAAAATTATATTTGATTCTCATATACATATTAAATAATATAATGACTCTCCTGACAGTGGCAGAAGAAAATGATGGTCCTAATTATAAAGTTCATGATCTATAAATGACAGCAATAAATTAAATAGCATCCATCCATGAATAAAAGATTTACATAAAATCAACCTGGCAAGTGATTTCTACTAAAATAAGCAATAACATTAACTACTGATTTTAGGTGAAGCCCCCCATTTCTCTCCAGATTAAACAAATAATAACCCCATTTTTTGAATTCATGAGCTTGGGTTGTATTGGAATACTTAACAAATAAATTATATATCTAAAAAGGTAACTATTATATAGAGCTGCACAAAGCAATATAAATATAATTTAGCATGAAAAGAGATTGTTATAAAACATTGGAATAGTATGGGATTATAGAGAGAGTTTAGAGGACACTTAAAAGAAACTTGTACAAAAGGGATTTACATATTAAAGGCAGATATATGCAGTGAATGATTTTATCTCAGGATTGGGTGAAGGCACACATGGAAAGATCTAATCTCTCTAGAACTTTCCAGGTTATAGGCAGGTACAGTGTGTCAGTCAGCAGTTGAAGTCAGCATTCAAGTGGTCATCTTGTGCACCAGTCAGATGGACAGAGCATCACAGCAGTAGGTAACAGACAAGCCATCAAGAGGTCTGGGGAAAATTGTTTGCTTCCTTATACTCACTGTTCATATCTCAAAATTTTACCAATTGACTTTTTAAGATTTTTTACTGAATTCCTCTTAAAATTGTACTAAATATCTTTTATAACATTCAAAGGTCAGCGTTTCAAGCTAATTGCACATGCATCTTTTGTGAGTGTTAAACAACAAATGAATACTTCACTCTACTATACAAGATATAGTATTTATGCAGGAATAAAAGGAATCCTCTTATTCCTACAACTCAAATTATTTTATATGAGCAAATCTGAAGTACTGTTGAGTAAAGCATGAGAGTAGAATTCTCACTTTAAATTACTATCTATGATGTTTTGAATGAATGACATCGGTGAAATTTTCTAGAATTTACTAAACATCACTCTAATTGAAACTTAATTATAAGTAAATAAGCAGTTATTCTTAAATGATGCCATGTAATACAATTGGACACATAGCATCATATGAGAATAAATGCTTATTTACTTATAATTAAGTTTCAGTTAGAGTGATGTTTAGTAAATTCTAGACAATTTCACCAACGTCATTCATTCAAAACATCGTAGATAGTAATTTAAAGTGAGAATTCTACTCTCATGCTTTACTCAACAATACTTCAGATTTGCTCTTATGAAAGAATTTGAGTCATAGGAATAAGAGGATTCCATTTTTTTCTGTATAAATACTATATCTTGTATTGCAGAGTGAAGTATTCATTTGTTGTTTAACACTCGCAAAAGACGCATGTGCAATTAGCTTGAAAGGCTGATCTTTGAATGTAATACAATTGTACACATGGCATCATATAAGAATAAATGTTTATTTACTTATAAATATCTTTTACCAACTTTACTCTGACTTAAAAATATTTTACTGAATGAATCTTTTTTGTTTTCTCAGCCATTTTATACCTTTCCTTAAACTTCTCAAGAATGGGATTTCTACAGTTACCCATGGCTATTCTTGTAATATCTTTTATTAGATTAGCAAAACAATAATACAAATATAGCTGGACATTTTTACAAATATTTTAGATTTTTTTAAAAAGATTCACAAACTGAAATAACAAAGAAATTCATTAGTATTTTAATTAAAATCTTATACTTTTAATGAGCAAAAGAAATCTGACATAAAACAATAAATTACTTTCACTTAGTAACCAATTCTTAAAAGTATCTCAAACCTTTTAACTCCAACATATAATTAATAATATATATTAATAAACATAAATTTTCATCAATAATCTCTGTACAAATAAATATGTAAAACACACATGATTGTTTATTTTTGCAAAATGTATTTATATAAAGTTCTTTAAATATTAGTTGGACAGTGTGTGTCTGTGTGCACGTACATGCAGTGACTGCTGTATTATGGACCCTGAAGGAAATTAGTATGAATGGTGAAGCATGAAGCTCAATATGATTAGACATCGATTGCTTCATACTTCCCTACTTAATGTGACAACAACAAATATATATATATATATATATATATATATATATATATATATATATATATATATATATATATATATATATATATATATATATATATATATATATATATATATATATATATATATAAACCCTTAGTTTTAGTCTAATATATTTTTCAGCAAAAAACATATTAATAAGTTAGCATGGTTTTTCTTTCTTTTGAAGAGACAGACTTCTTATTATGTTGGTTTTCTGATACCATTTTTTTTTCTTTTATATTTTCTTAAAACTTATTTTATTTCTAATGACTTTTTGGTATACGAATTATGATACTCATTTGTCAGGTTGTACATTCTATGTTTTCTTCAACTTTCTATCCATGGTTTTTACTAATAGTCCTATAATCCTGAATCTGCAGGCAAATAAGGCTTTAACGGCTTCCCATTAAGAGTTTCTTGTTCTTGGGTCAGATTCCCTTAATCTATGGAGATTATACATTTTGTCATTGGTCATCCATGAAGATCTGACTTTCCAGCATCATTCTTGGAATCAATGGGAGCATATTGTGTCTGATGATCTGGATAATGTGATGGTCTGAATATGTTAAGGTAGTGAGTGACCTAAATTGGCAACTTGGTGGAGGAAAAACTGACTGGGAGTTTCTTGGAAACAATTCTGGTATCTTTCTGTTGTCAGACTATGCAGGATACCTTCCTGAAACTCTTCATTCCAATAATGTCAAAGAATAGCTGCCCTGTATGTTTTAAATGTGGTTGGTTTTCCATGGAGTGATAGCCACCAGTCCTTGGCTGTAGATTTTAAATAATGGCTAGCTATGACCACATGTTTAGTATTACTTGCTTGATGGAAGAGGAATAATTTCTGCAAGCTTTCCAGGTGTTCCAATTGTTTCCCTCCAGGTTTATCCCTAAAAACTTGAAGGGTGATGATGATTGTGTACTACAGGTTCTACATTTTCGATCATTATATTGTCATGACTAGTACTGCTAATTGTTCCTTGCAACTTTTAATTTTTTTTTGTTTCATCATTCAAGTGATCTAGATTCTGGTCAGGTTTCAAGTCTTTAAGGGTTTCTCACATTTTTCTGTCAATTTCTACACACCTGATGGGTGTTATTGTTCTTTTTAGCTGGGTCACTTCCTGTCTTAACTTTTTTACTGTTTCTATACTCTCATTCTGGAGTATGATCATCTTTTCTTCCCAGTCTCTCTGGTATCTTCTCATCTCCTGCATGAAATTAATTTCTTTGGCTTTGTCAGGGTTGGTTTTGGGAGACTTTCTCACCTGGTTGATTACAGGTACTGGTGCATTTTGTTTTTCAGTGGTGCACTCTTCCACTGAATTTGATGCCTTACAATCATCTTAGTTATTCTGGTATCTTTTTAATTGGTATATCTATTCTCAATTCATCTATCATTTCAATATTTTATTCTCTGGAACTTTCTGGTTTTTTTTTTCTTTTCATCTTTGCTATTCTTCATAATCTCTTTATGAGCTGGTAGATATTACAATGATTATTTAGGTTAGTGTTGGATGAATTGCTTCTGCTCGCTGTTGTATAATAATTTGGTTTGTTCTTTGAAATTTATCTCTGGGCTATAAGATTCCATTGGATTGGATATTCTAGATGCTTTTTGGTTATTTTGTTTTTCTCCATCTATTCTTTCTAACTCTTCTGCACTTTCTTCTTCACCAATCATCTTTTTGTTCTTTTGAAATGGAATAAATTTTAAACATAACTGTAAAATATGGTTAGTACTCTGACATAAACATTTCTTATTTTATACACCATATACACTTTTCTCCCTCCTCTCTTAACTTTCTTCCATTCTGAAATTTCTTTGCTTCATTATTGCTGACTGCTGATTATAAATGAAAATAAATGGTTTATCATAATGCATATACAATTATTTATCATATGCATATGTATATTCTACTGAAAACAACTGCCTTGCTGTTTGATTTTCAGTTGTTCTTCTGTGCCTAAAATAGACTCTTAAAATTCTATTAGTTATATGTTTACAGACAATAATATGTATATGTATGTACTTTTAACAATACACATGATAAACAGTGGAAAAACAATTTAACTCTCTCTTAACACAAACATCCAGGTTTGAGCCTATTTGGATCATATTATTTTATTAATATTATCTGTTGACACATTAATATTTTGGCACCAGCCAACAGTATAAACAAAAATTCTAAAGACTTACAAAAACAATTATGCTTATGGTTGTAAAGGATGGTTATTGATTAAAGAAAACAAGATTTTCACATTTGTAGCTTTAAAACAGGAAAAACAAACCTGGGGGAAATATACATATTACCAATATACATATTACCAATACACACACTACCAATATACATATTACCAATTATCTTTTCAGGGTGTGGAAATAATTAACAGGTCCCATGATTTAGCATACAAGTCCAGAAAAAAAAATAACACTGTACTGGTTGAAATGATATCCTCATGCAACAAGACTAAAAGTCCATGCAAAAGTATCTCAAATACGATCATTCTTGAGATACAAGATTAAGAGCAATTCTTGATTCTAACCTATTTGCCTATTCATCAAGTCTCTGACTTAATGAACAACAGTCCCATTGATACAGCATAATCATTATAATTCCAGGCCTGAATACACAGTTGTAGATCATGAGATCAAAAATAATGGTGATGAAAATGACCAAGAGTAGCCCAGTAATTACATTCATTAGAGTTATATTTATTGATCTTAAACTTTTAACTAAGAGAAAATTTGAACATATGATTTACATTTATATATAAATTTAATTATTAAGAATTTTAAACTTCTCTCTCAATATTATAATAAAATAAAATTTAAAGCAATTGAAAGAGAAGCAAGAGTGCAAAATAATAAAAGCTTTGCACCATTATCTCTCTGTTCTGCACTCCCAGTATTGCTATGAATATGAGGCAACCCATCTTGAAAGCTCTAAGCTTTTAATATTTTGCACTCTTTATAGCTTCATTTTCAAGTGCTTCACATGCTTTTAATTTTATTTAATATGAATTTAATATAATATCAGGAAAAACACAGATTTATATTACAGAAGTATTTCAACTTGTGGTTACCTTATTTATTTACTAAGCTTCAGATTTCTTCTAAGAAATCCCATTATACAAATTATTTATTCTTCTTTATTTACCTCAAGGGGTATAATGCTTGTGCAGGTTCAATATGCCAATTTCAAAACATTTAGATATATTGCACTAAGGTAATGGATGCATAAAATATAAAAGATCGTGACCAATTGGAATTACCCATGACTGAGGATGTGCTTACATTTTAGCAGTAAACTGTTTGATAATTAAGTGCAACATACAATTTTAGTCATTTATTTACAATGAGAACAATTAACACATCTTCAATGTATTCTTTAGAAATAACATCTTTTGAAATATGTATATGAGAATAAGCAATTCATTATGTCTCTGAAACTATGTGATATACACCATAATTTTTTTAGGATTTTATAGGAGAGAACATATTATATGTATGGAACTCATTCATTATTTTGAAAGTGAAGCAGCTCAAATCATGGGCACTTATGTAATTAGTATTGACTAATACTTTATGAATGCTTTATTATTTTCAACACATCATTGTGACTAATGAAGATCAAACAGGTGGTAATTAAATTAATAAGTAAAGTAATGTTACTAGTGTAATATCAAAGGAAATCCAGCTGCTATGGTTGCATGGATACTGTATTATTTTACATTTCAAACTTGGATCAAAGTTTGGTATTTTCACATATTTTAGCAGAGTGATACCATATGGAGAGGTTGTGTTTCAAGACTCAATGATGGTGTGTGGTTTTCTTCTGCACTGCCAATCCACAAACCTCATGTTACACAGGGAGTAGCATATACCCCTGATTACAAATGATTTAGAGAAAGGTGGGTGGCTTCAGACTTCCAAAGTTCCCAAATGACAAAGTGTAAAAGATATAAGGTACCATAATAAAACAAATAAAGTATGCAAGTAACATTATACATAAATAATAAAATCAATATAGTACATTATAAAGCCTGAAAATAGTTTAACCTATGTGCAATGAACTGTTGTAATAATGAGTCATCAATAAAATTATAACCCATCATCACATTGTGATTATTACATTAAAATATTAATTTCTATTTGATTCCCATATACATATTAAATGGTATAAATGATCCTGTAGGCAGTGGCAGAAAATGATGGTCATAATTATAAAATTCATGATCTTTAAATGACACTTAATAAATTAAATAGCATTCATTCATGAATAAAAGATCTAAATAATATCAACTTGGTGAGCAATTTCTACTAAAATAAGCAATACCTTTAACAATTGATTTTACATAAAGCTTTGATTTTCTCCAGATTAAACAAAGAATAATGCCCTCTTTTCAAACTCACACGGTTGGGTTGTATTGGCATATTTAACAAATAAATTATACACCTAAAAGAAGGTAACTATTAAATCAAGCCATACAAAGCTATATAACAATAAGTTAGTGTGAAAAGAGATGGTTAGAAATACATTGGGATACTATGGGATTATAAAGAGAGTTTAGAGCATACTTAAAAAAACTTAGAAACTGATATACAAGTTAAAATATAAAAGCTACATTGCATCTTATTTTAAAATAATTATAAAAGGGATTTACATATTAAAGGAAGCTCTATGCTGTAGATGATTTTACCTCAGGATAAATCAATATGATAAGAGATCACATATTTATTTGCATTCATTAAAAATAGGTCATAGGTTTGAAAAAATTGTATAAAAATGATTAGTTATTCAAGTATTAGAAGGGATATAAAATTAAAGAGGCAATCTTGATTAAGAGTATAAAACCAAGTCTTAATAGGGATTTTGAGACAAAACAATAATTTTATAAACAATTGTTAATAATAATTAGAATTTGAAAAGGTTAAAAAAAGTTAAAGAAAATGACAATAGAGGGACTGTTAAGCAAGTACAAATTTTGAATTTTTTTGTTAGTTGGGTTTTGGAAATAGAATTAACAAGAGGTAGGTAATTTTTTGTAATAAAAATAAAAAATAATATGTAATGTGGGTAAAACTAATTGATAGAAATATTTAATAAAAATAAAACATTATTAGCAGTTTATGTCTGAAGGTTTGTAATGATGGTATATTATAAGATATGATATGTTGGATTATTTCCATCATTTATGAGTGAATGTTGAATGTATCGAAAATTTTAAACTTTATTTAAACATTCCAAATACATCAACTTGTTAGTAATAACACACAAATAGACAATACAGGTTAGTAATTACACAACATTTTGAGTAGTATTATTCTCCACTCTTCTTCAGGTGTTGCTGGCCTATATGCACAGTGACAATATTTGCTTAGAAGTTGAACTCACACCTTTAGATTCTTGAGTATTGAATTTAAGGCAAACACTCTACCAACTAAGCTATTCTGTCAAAGGCAACATATAGTAGAGATTTGATATATTTATATATGAGGATTGGTTCAAATCCTTCTGAGTCCTCCAATTTTTTTTCCATTTTTTTTTTTTTTTTTAATTTTTATTTTTTTCTAAGAGAAGATTAATTAGAGGCTTCCATACATTGTGTATTGCCACACTGGGTTGACTTATAGGATTATTTACCATTGTCATATGAGCAGCTTCCTTGAATTTTCTTCTATGCATTTTTTCTCTTTATCCAATATCTTTGTACTTTCCCACTTAAGCATATGGTCATTAGTACATACATGAGCTGCTATGGTAGACACATCTGTTTTTTCTCTTTTAACCATTAGTTTGTGCTTCTTCAATCATTGTTCAACAGGGCAACAGGTCTCACAAATGTATTTCCTTCCACATTCACATGGTATCTCATATATGTAGTTTTTGTTCTTCAGCATTTTCAGTTTAGGCTTAGTAGAAGTAAGCATTCCTCGAAGTGTGGTATGACCTTGGAAAACAGTTCTAATGTTATATTGACTGCAGATTTTCTTTAACTTGTCCTCCATTCCTGGTATGTATGGATACACTACCATACCAATAACTGTTTTCTCTTTTTGGTGTCTCTTTGTGTTGTCTATTGAAAGTTTTTCTGATGACTGCTGATGGATAACCATTCTTCATAAGCATTTGCTCTATGTGAAAGAAAAGATGCACATAGAACAAATTCTTATGAACAATGGATAAAAGATTCACATAGAACAAATGCTTATAAAGAATTGTTATCCATCAGCAGTCATCAGAAAAACCTTCAATAGACAATACAAAGAGACACCAAAAGAGAAAACAGTTATTGGTATGGTAGTGTATCCATACATACCAGGAATGGCGGACAAGTTAAAGAAAATCTGCAGTCAATATAACATTAGCACTGCTTTCCAAAGTCATACCACACTTTGAAGAATGCTTACTTCTACTAAGCCTAAACTGGAAATGCTGAAGAACAAAAACTGCATCTATGAGATACCATGTGAATGTGGGAGGAAATACATTGGTGAGACCTGTCACCTTGTTGAACAGCGATTGAAGGAACACAAACTAATGGTTAAAAGAGAAAAAACAGATGTGTCTACCATAGCAGCTCATGTATGTACTAATGACCATATGCTTAAGTGGGAAAGTACAAAGATATTGGATAAAGAGGAAAAAATGCATAGAAGAAAATTCAAGGAAGGTGCTCATATAACAATGGTAAATAATCCTATAAGTCAACCCAGTATGGAAATACACAATGTATGGAAGCCTATAATTAATGTTGCTCTTAGAAAAAAATAAAAACTAAAAAATAAAAAAAATAATAATAATGGGAAAAAAATCGGAGGATTCAGGAGGATTTGAACCAATCCTTATATATAAATATATCAAATTTCTACTATATGTTGCCTTTGACAGAATAGCTTAGTTGGTAGAGTGTTTGCCTTAAATTCAATATTCGAGAATCTAAAGGTGCAAGTTCAACTTCTAAGCAAATATTGTCACTGTGCATATAGGCCAGCAACATATGAAGAAGAGTGGAGAATAATACTACTCAAAATGTTGTATAATTACTAACCTGTGTTGTCTATTTGTGTGTTATTACAAACAAGCTGATGTATTTGGAATGTTTAAATAAAGTTTAAAATATTCGATACATTCAACATTCACTCATAAATGATGGAAATAGTCCAACATATCACATAATATTAGCAGTTGATTTTATAATATAAGAAAAATGATAATATGTATTAAATAGTAAAATAAATGTTAAAGTTATAATTATTATATTAAATAACATTTAAAAAAATAAAATAAAGTGATATAAAATAAATTAATATAAAATATTGATAAAATTATTTAATAGGTAAGGTAATAAAATGGGAAATGATTATTTATAAAGTTTATATTAAAATGTATAATTATTTTTGTTTATATTGTGTATTTAATTATGTGGATAAGTGTATTAATTGTATAATTATATATTTGAATATTGTAGCTCTTATGATGACAGCAAGACACTCAAAAATGTTAGTTTGATATAAATAAAAGTATTGATAAAGTGTTTAAAAAGGTATAAGTGGTATGACATGTTATAATAGAAATCAATACACAGGAAAAGAAGAAGTAAAAAATTATATCTGGTGGAGACACACATGATTATATATATTCTCACTGGTGCTTTATAGGCTACAGGCAGGTACAGTGTGGTAGTGAGCAGTTGAGGTCAGCACTCAGGTGGTCATCTTGTGTGGCCAGTCAGATGTACATAGCATCACTGCCGCAGGTGACAGATGGCCTCTGAGATATCCAGGGGAAAGTGCTTGCTTCTCTTTACTCACTGTTCATATCTCACAACCTTTACCAATTAACTTCTTAAGATTTTTTACTGAATTCTTTTTAAAATTTTACTGAATAACTTTTACTAACTTTTACTCTGACAATTTTTTTTTATTGAATGAATCTCTTTTGTTCTCTGAGCCATTCTATACCTTTTCTTAATTCTCTCAAGAATGTGGCTGCTTTATTTGCCAGTGGTTATCCCTATAATCTTTAATTAGATTAGCAAAATTTTAAAGCAAATAGAGATAAAGACATTTTTAAAAATATTTTAAAATTTTTTTAAAAGATTTGCAACCGAAATAAGAAAGAAATTCCTTAGTATTTTCATTAAAATCTACTTTTAATAAGGAAAAGTAATCTGACATAAAACAATAGATTACTTCTGCTTAATAACCATTTCTTAAAAGTATCTTGAACCTCTTAAGTTCAACATATATTAATAATATTTATTTAATATATATATATATATATAATTTTCATCAATAATCGTATTAAGTTTATTGCTTCATACACATAAATATATATAACAAACATGACTGTTCATTTTTGCAGAATATATTTACATAAATTTTTTTAATTATTATTTGGACAGTGCGTGTGTGCACATAATATGGCGAGTGTTGTATTATGGACCCTGAAGGAAATTAGTATGGATGGTGAAGCACGAAGCTAGATGTGATTAGACATCAACTGATTTAGTATCAATGTTCATTTTTTTGTTGAAAGAGTGATAATAAATTGATATCTTATGCACAATTCAAATTCTCTGATATGTCTTCTTGTTTTTTTATCACTGCACTATTTTTCTCTAAATATTTTTTTTCCATTATTATCAGTCACAAATTTTTTATCATTATTTTGTTTTATTATATCATAAATATGATACCTATTTTTGTTGCTATTTATATACACTTTTTCTTTTTTAAAATATAAAGTTATGTGAGTACAAGTAACACAAAATTATGTTTTATCTGGCCATTTTGTAAAATAAAAAGTTTTGAATAGTACCTATGAACAAATTTATTGATATCCCATAAGATTCCTATAAACAAATTAATGGTAAAAAAATTATTTAAAAAGTTTTTTGGTGCTTGTATTATAGCTAAAGATGCCATTGGATGGTGCCATTTTCACACTAAAACTATAAAATATGAACATTCATGGGCTGTTGATTTTAATCATTTTTCTATGTTTTTTTGTAATGTGAAAATAAAAACAAAACAAAATCATCTTTTTTAAATATTATTTTTTATTAACGTATATAATTTAAATGATAATAATAAATGTAAAATAAAATCAACAAATTACAATTTGATTTGTGTTTTTTATATCATATACTTTTTAAATTGTGTTTATGGCTTTTTTTTTTATCAATTTTCTATCGGATATTTTTTTATTTGTGTTACAACTTTTTTTTTATCAATTTTCTATCGTATATTTTTTTACTTGTGTTACGACTTATTTTGTTGTTGTTTAACTAAAAAATAATAATCGTAATAAAAGTAAAAGTTGTTACGGTTACAGTTAGGGTTAGTTTTAGGGTTAGTTTAGGGTTAGATTTAGTTTTAGGGTTATTTTAGGGTTAGTTTTAGAGTTAGGGTTAGGGTTCTGTTTGTTTATCATGCTAAAATAAAAAAAATCAAAATCGTAAGCGTACTCGGACAGAAGAAAGAAACTCAAACTTTTTTAAACAACAACAAACACATACAAATGTCTTCTATACTTATTAAACATGTTTATAATATTTTCTTTTTATTAAATTTACAAAAAAAAAAAAACTGTATATTTGGACTTTCTTACTGGATATTTTTTTTGTACCGCTCTTTTTTACTTCAAAAATATACAGATGGTAGAATCTTCTTTGTCACATGGAATGTTACTAACAGTATGTTACTTGACACATTACCTAATTGCAACTCAATAAAAACATAGATATTTAACATTTACCCAAATAAAAGTTCAATACAGTATGTTGTAAAAAGTCTTATAATTATTGTTTTAAAAAATCTGAACATTTCAATAGTTTAAAATAAAAAAAAATCCAATGAAAACAACATTTCAATACAATTCAAATGCAAACTCTCTTGTCAAGCTGTAAATATGTTATAAACTGTGTGAATTCGGAAAATGTAATTGCTTTCTAGTGACATACATGCTGTACTGCAACATGACATAGCGGCCTGCATTCTGTAGCACAACAAAGAAGTTGTATTATAGAAAATGTGTCAGTGGCGGAAACAGCATTTTTATGTATTTTAGCATGAAAACCGCATCATAGAACAGCATCTTTAGCTATAAGATGAGTATTGTTTTTTTTTTTGTAAATTTAATAAACTATAATTTTTAAAAGTTACTAATATAATTTTTAGTTGTCAAAAAATGATATTAAAAATAGAGTATAAATATTGTTTTTTTTTTCTTGTTAATGAAAAACCTAAATAAGTTGTCAAAGTAATAAAATAATTAATTTAACTATAAAAAAATAAAAATCAAGTATCAATGATATATTTATATATGTCTTTTTTTTTAAAAACAAAAACAAATTATAATTTAGTGGGTATTTGAGTTAAAATTTGTTTCAATAATTTTAATTAACTAATTTTATAACAATTAACCGATCATGATAAAGATTTGTATATTTGATAGTTCATTTTTTTAAATGTTTTATATTAACATTATTAAATGTGTTTATGTTTATATGCTTTTATTTTGAAAATAATTCATTAAAAAAATCTCATCTGATAAAATTTGTATTGTTTTAATAGCTTTTCAAATAAAATATTTTTATGTTATGTTTGATTGCATCAAATTCAATACTTACATTTCATTCATTGAAAATTAATTAAAGATTATACTGAAATCCTGTTGTATAATATTAATAAATTTTGTGATATTGCAATTTTGTGGGGTGATTTATTTTTCAATCAATTTTTCCCATAGTTCAGTTTTCACACTCTTTTTTAATTTTAAACGATTTTATTACAAATCGCTGAAATTATATAACAAAAAAACAAAGGTATTATGTGGGTTAATGGATTTATTCAAATGCTAACTGAAGCTTAATTTATGAAATTTTCATTAAGTATTTTATTCAATTAATTTTTACATATTTAATTGCAATTTTAATCAAATAAAATCATACATTATTGCAACAGTGATTTTAAAGAGAAACTGAAATCAAGTCTTATAAAGATGTAAATATATTTAATTAAATATTAATGAAATTGTATATTTTAGACTATATATATATATATATATAGTATAGTCTATATATATATATATATATATATATATCTTGATTTTATATATATATATATATATATATATATATATATATATAAAATCAAAACTACCCCAAATCCAAAATTAAATCACACCAGCATAAAAATAATATTAAAACACAACCTAAGGTTTCACTGCTACAAGCAGACTTCTCAAGTGTAAAGAACTACCAAAAACTACACAATATATATAAAATTAAAAACTACCCACAAATCCATTCACTTCCCATCCACCCTTAATATTAAAAGAACTTTTAAATAAGTTAATTGCTTCAGAATAATACATTTTCAATAATAAAGACTCTTTAATTCTTCTTTTGATTTCTTTTCTCTCAAAGAAGACAACCTTAGCTTCATCAAAATCAATAGTGTGGCCTGTATCTTTTTCATGGACATACAAAGCAGAACTAAGATATCTATTTTTAACTCTACTTTTATGAACCTTTATTCTTTCATTCAAACTCAAACTACTCTGACCTATGTAAACCTTCTTACAATAAACAAGGGATAAAATATACTACACCAGGAATAGTCTTTCTATCAAAAACTTTTTTTGTATTATTTAATAAATTATTCAATGTAACACCCCTTTTCCAAGCAATTTTCTTATTTCCAAACAATTTACTACTTCTACACACAATTTTATAAGAAGACAATTTAAATGGCAAAGAAATAAAATCATATTTTTCTTTAACCTTTACATCCTTACAAATATTACTATTAAATAAAATACTTTTAAAAATTTATCAGAGTATCCAACACTCAAGTAATCTTTATAAAATTGATATTTCTGAAACAAAGCTACCCCACTAGTATTATTTAATTTAATATTCCTATGACCACAATTCCTTAAAGCAGCTACTTTATGAGATACAGACTTATAGCTATCAGGTTTAATTATAGATCTTAATTCTTTACTTTTAACTAAATGACTGCACAATAAACAAATCGTTTCTACATTTCTAATGACCAAAAGATCTAAAAATTTTAACTTACCAAAATTTAACCCCCCTCCTTCTAACACAAATTTTATAGAAGGATCAAAACAATGAAACTCATTTACAAATTCCTTCAATTTATCATTCTCAACTACAAATAAACAATCATCAACATATCTGACAAATAATTTTACATATAAACAATTCTTTTTAATAATAATTTCCTCTTCCATATAACTAATATAAACTGAACATACTAAAGGAGAAATAATATAACCTATTATCCACCCTTTCTTAATCTTATAAAAATTACCTTTATAAGTATAATACATAGAATCTTCCAATAACAAAAGCAAAGCTTTAATTACCTTAATTTTATTTTTTGATAAAGAACTTTTCTTAATCAATACAGACAAAAGAACATCAATACTGCTTAACCTACTAACAGACTGACACATATTTTCAATATCTAAACTTCCAAATACCCAATTACTTTCCATTTTAAAATTATTAATCTTATCAAAAGCCTCAAAAGAAGAAAAAAAACTGTGTACTGACCAAAATCAACAAATTGTTTTAAAAAAATATTCAAGAATCTAGAAATACCCTCTACGTTACTACCTGTAAAATCAAAAATAAATCTTAAAAGAAAACCATCTTTATGAGTTTTAATATTTACAAACACCTTAGCTGATGTAAAATCATTAGGATAGCATTTTAAATAATGTACTCTATTAAAAGATTTTAAATTAACCATTTTCTTTATAGTATCTATCAATTTTCTTTTAATCAAATTACCTGGATCTTTATCTAACAACATATATTTACCATTATTTAATTCTCTATCCATTTTCTCTTTGAATTCATCTCCTTTCATAATAACAAACCTACCAGCTTTGTCTTCATGAGAAATGATTACATCATTAGCAATTAACCTATTTTTAAGATGTTTAATCTCAGCAGGATTAATAACAAATTTTTCTTTCCTTTTTAAAATGTTACTCAAAATCGATTGAAGTTAAAATTTTTAGATCTTTTGGTGATTAGAAATGTAGAAACTAATTGTTTATTGTGCAGTCATTTAGTTAAAAGTAAAGAATTAAGATCTATGATTAAACCTGATAGCTATCCATCTGTATCTCATAAAGTAGCTGCTTTAAGGAATTATTGTAATAGGAATATTAAATTAAATAATTCTAGTGGGGTATCTTTGTTTCTGAAATATCAATTTTATAAAGATTACTTGAGTGTTGGATACTCTGATAAATTTGTTAAAGGTATTTTATTTAATACTAATATTTGTAAGGATGTAAAGGTTAAAGAAAAACTTGATTTTATTTCTTTACCATGTTAATTGTCTTCTTATAAAATTTTGTGTAGAAATAGAAAATTGTTTAGAAATAAAAAAATTGCTTGAAAAAGGGATGTTACATTGAATAATTTATTAACTAGTACAAAAGAAGTTTTTGATAAAAAGAAGCTTCCTGGTGTAGTATATTTTATCCCTTGTTTATTTTGTAAGAAGGTTTACATAGGTCAGTGTAGTTTGAGTTTAAATGAAAGAATAAAGGTTCATAAAAGTAGAGTTAAAATAGATATCTTAGTTCTGCTTTGTATGTCCATGAAAAAGATACAGGCCACGCTATTGATTTTGATGAAGCTAATGTTGTCTTCTTTGAGAGAAATGAAATCAAAAGAAGAATTAAAGAGTCTTTATTATTGAAAATTTTTTATTCTGAAGCAATTAACTTATTTAAGAGTTCTTTTAATATTAAGGGTGGATGGAAAGTGAATGGATTTGTGGGTAGTTTTTAATGTTATATATATTGTGTAGTTTTTGGTAGTTCTTTACACTTGAGAAGTCTGCTTGTAGCAGTGAAACCTTAGGTGTTGCTTTAATATTATTTTTATGCTGGTCTGGTTTAATTTTGGATTTGTGGTAGTTTTGATTTTATATTGACTAGTTTAGCTTTATGCTTGTAATATATATATATATATATATATATAAGCGTGTGTGTATATAAATAATTTTTTAAAACTATATATATAAAATAAATAAAATATCCGTTAATTAAAAACAATATTGTAATTATAATTGAAATAATATTTTTAACGGTTTACAAACAATTACAAACAATCCTTAAATTTGCAGAATAAACTTTCGGTTACTTTCTAACCTGCCTCAACTGCCATCTGCAGAAGTACTTAAGGTTACTTTCTAACCTGCCTCAACTGCCATTAAATTTAATGGCAGTTGAGGCAGGTTAGAAAGTAACCGGAAGTTGGATATTTAGTGCTGTTTATCTGTTTTATCAAAAAGTGAAAAGGAATTAAGAATTAGTAAAATTGTCTCAACCAGATGAAAATATGAACATGATGTTAAAGTAATCAAACTTTTGCAATATCTCATCAAATGTTAATTATATATATATTATTTATAGTTTTAAAGCAATGACTAATTAAATAAGAGGCCAGAATCATATTAGGTTAAGCATTTTATTTTAACAAATATTATAAGAGAGATAAAAACCTCTAATGATATATTTATGGCCATTTGTCTTCTAAATATGAATCTATTTTTGTGAGATACTTGAAACACAATTTTAAATACTAACTTTAATGTTTATACATGTTTGATCATGAAGAATTTTAAGATCAAATTTTTTAAAAAAGTAATGTTTTTGAAGATATGATTAATAAATACTGTTACTGTGGAGCCATGCCATATTCTAACAGAAAATGACATTTCAGAAAAGTTTTAAAAATTAGCTATATATTGAAAGCTAGCAATACAATTCTATTATGATCCAGAAAAAAAAAATCACTTGTTGTAACTAAATCAAAAATATTTATTAAAAATAAGTACTGTTATTTACTATAACCATACATTTTATTCTATTTATTATATATACATATTACTGTATTTGTATGAGTCCTTATGGTATATTGGTATAGGTTCACCTATCATGCCTTTGAACTTGATTCAAAGCAAGATAAGTTGAAACTGATTTTAACCATGGTTATTTTTTTTTCACATAGCCAACACAGATATTCATATTGATCAGTAAATATTATCTAGCTATTCTTAGCTAAATAATAAAACAAGAACCGAAAATCAATTTCTTACACCAACAATTTAAAAGTCTAAAAAAATTTATCATGAAATTTAAACTAAAATAACAGTGAAATTTTCGATTACTATTTCCTAAACTGTTTAAGAAAAATAATGAAAGATATGTGCTGAACTATTTTATTATGTAATACACATTCATTGTATCAGACTATTGAAATGAGATGAGGTATTATATTAGCAATGTTCAAAATATTCAGATTAATGAATTTTAAAAATTCAAAGTATCTGCTGAATGATTCCATAAGATGTGATATTCTTGAAATACAAAATGATTTTAGCATTCTAATCATTTCTTAATATCTGCATTATAATTTTTATTAGTGCATCATATAATTTATGTAAGAAATTTTATGTTTATCTTCAAACCTACAAATAAATCTTATTAATCTAATTATTTAATGAACCAACTTGCTTATTTATTTTTCAGTTATATTGCTTTATTTCTTGGGAGTTGTTAAGAAATTCAAATCTGAAAGTGATGCAGCTTGGCAACAATCTATGAATATTCTACTTCAGAATCTGCCATTGTCTGAATGCCTCAAACAATGCAGTTCAATTATAATAACTTATGATATTATTTAATGTTGTTATAACTACGATATTAAAATCTTATTGTTTTTACTCTTTTTATAAAAATTAAAAAATGTGAAAAATTTTAATCCTACTACCATCCTAATTTGAAATTTTGCATGTCTAATTCAAATTTATTTATTTTTTAAAAAAAAAAATGTACATCATATCTGTGAGAAGTTATATTTCGAAAGTTTGCTTCTGTATGCTCAAAATGTTAATTTTTTTGAATCTGTCTGTCTTATTTCTCCAAATCTCTCTGTCTTACTTCTCCACACACCAATTGTAAGCTTGAGTAATTAATATGTACTAAATTGTAGCACTATTATATTCTCATTCTGTACTATATATCTGCATCTTCAGAATAGTTTATAGATGTAGCCTTTGTTAATGATAATCTCAAACCTAATGCACTTAAACTTGGGGATACCTTGTAAATAATTTTTATCAGAAGTTTAACAATTTTTTTACTTTCTTCAGAGTTCTCTTAACTTGCAGAAACCTTGTCTTATAGTATAAGTCTGCATATCAAAAATATGTTTTTGTAAATTGTAAAACATATTTAATTATGACTCATATAAAATGTTATAATTGTGATGCTATTATATATTGCAAGTCTGTATACATTTTTCATAAAAATTAAAATATAAAATTCTTTGCACAGGATTACAATATAAGAAAAAATCTATTCTTGAAAGCCTTGCTCTAATTAAGTTACTAAATCTAACTTTATTTTACTTTTAATTCAATGAAAATGTATGCCTTATCAAATGTATTTGTACTAATATTGCCGTCCTACAATTTAGTGCAGTAGTACCCTAAAAGTCTCAGAGCTAAATCTTCAAGAATCAGTTCTCAGGTATGACTGTAAGAAAACTTCTAATTAAATCATTTCAATAGAATTATTATTTTAGATTCCCAAACGTGACATGATCCCAGGCAATATAGCTTACAACTATTTTTATTTCAGCTTACAGTAAATGATTTGAAATAACTTTTTTTACATGCTAAGCTTCTATGATATATGTAGTTTAATTCTTAAGTGAATAAAAATGACAGTTATATATATATATATATATATATATATATATATATATATATATATATATATATATATATATATATATATATATATATATTAAAAATATATGAAGTATGAATTTAAAAATTCACACACATTTAAAAGTTCTAATGAATAAAAAAAGTCAAAGAATAATTTATATATATATATATAAACGAATTTTAAACATTAAAATTCATCTCAGCAGTCTGTAAAAAAAACTTTATGTATAATCTCTCAACAATCATTGGTTGATTTATGTAGAGTTTCATTTCATTACTCAATATAAGAAACTTTTTATATCAGAAACATGTTTCAGAATGTAAATATATATATATATATATATATATATTCATATATAGAGAGGTTAGAATATATATATATATATATATAAATTTTCTCTGATTATATTTAATTTATGTTTATTTCTTTAGAATGATTTACATTATATATTTCCTATAGCTTTAATGTTTACAGTTCCTCTGGCTGTGTTGTAAGAAAAAAAAAATGGATCTACTGAGAGTTAAAGTTGTATAATGTCACATTAATAAATTATACATTATATATGTATATCAGTGGTTGCAATATATTTAATATTTAAAAGTAAAAAAGGCATAATATCACTATATAAATTGAAAATTAGACAATTATTTCTGGTGAGGGGTTTATTCTGTAGATTGCCTGGTGATAGAGGTTGTTCTTGAAACATATGGAAACATGGTGGCTTCATATATTTATTTTATTTTGGTGGATAATTATATTATAAGGTGGACAATTATGATATAGTAGATTTTAAGATGATAATTACCGTATAGATTTGAGACCCGTTTATATATATATATATATATATATATATATATATATATATATATATATATATATATATATATATATATATATATATATATATATATATATATATATATATATATATATTCTAACCAATGATATTTAAGGTGAAAATTTTCTCTAAACGAATAAATTATTATTTGAGATTTGGGCCATTTTCTAACCAAATATAATTTAATGTGTCCATTTAACGACAGATGCATTGCCTAAGTATCAATTAAATATGCAATGCATCAATTATATATATTCTAGTACAACAGGTATAGATTAAATAATTTCTAAATATAGATTTAATACAATAATTTCTCAAGTAATGTATAGACTAATATATTACATACGTATGAATTAAATATAATCTCCTTCGTGAGACCGCGTTACAGGCCAATTGTAATTAAATAAAATCAATTCAAACAAATGAAAAGTTATTCTTTATTTTGTTAACTTTATAAAAACTTATTAAATTAACATGAAACGCATTTTGCAATCTCAAATGCAATATCTCGATCGGTCATTTACATTGTCTTTTAAATATAACTAAAACGATTGGGAGAGCTTCCAAATATCGTATCCATTATTGAATAGTTTAAGCTAATTATAACTTTATTCTAACCAATGGGACTTTTATTCAAATAATCACACATCCACGCTATGGATTAATTTTATCATATTTAAATCTATATGGCATTTACACACTTGCAGATAAATTGTATGCCAATTACAATATTTTAAGAATGGATCGATGGATACTGCATTATTACCAGCTGACACTATTTCTGAGATGATGATGATGATACAGAACATCTATAAGCTTAATTGCCAGGGCGCCAAATTGCAGCTCTCATAAAATATAGAGGTTAAATCTCAATTCAATACTCTTAGTAATAATATTTCATAAATGGGTTATTACATAATCGATTTAGAGAACACTGAGAATGCATTAAAATTGACAATATTAATATCTTTAAGAATTCCACGTTTTTCTCAGAGAATTACCCATTTACTATGATTAAAGCTACAATTAAATTTTATTGTAATTATAAAGTTCATATTCATCTCCACTTTCCTGATACACTCCTCCATCAATTTCACATCCATATATCTATTACACTATCATTTATTTTATCATTAAATCTTAAATCTTTGCTAGCTCATTTCTCTCATTATAATCTCTTCTCAGGGTTTTTTTGAATAATTAGGTGTGGAAATCAAATAAGCTGCCATAGGTTATTGGTGATAAAGACTCCTCTCTTGATCACCTCCAGGGTGATCTCGGTTGTCTTTAATGCAGTTTAATATTAATTTACATTAAAGCTGGGACATTTAAGCTTAATAAATCTTTATAAACACGTCATAAAACATAGTCGCAATTATAACAAAATTATATAAAACAAAATGCGTCTAGAAAGGGGTTTGAATAAAACGGATAGGGAAATAATTTTATGCCCACCCTCTGTACTCTCTATCACATAATACTATCTCTATCCACGATTTATATTTCAACAATATTAAATTATTTGGTAATTTTAAGCATTTGAAATTAACCTTTTAAATAGTTTTACTAAATATCAGTTACGTATATGATAATTCAAATATTCATAATAAAATATCAATGTATGATTGGATTGGAAATATCTAGATAATAATAACCCACAAAAACATGGAGACACACACAAATTTTATTTAAAACAAATAACAAATTTTATTTGACAAACTATAATTCAATATCAATACAAAAACATATACATTACATTATATCTACACTTTCATTTTACCTTAAATATAGCAAATACCAGTTTCCTCCCGTTTACAATGCTTTCTCTTTTTATTACTGATATATTTAGAAAATACATAATCAATTTCTCCCCTAATTAAATTTTATAATTTTAGTTAACAAATCTAAAGTTAATATCCCCTTGGAAATTTCTATATCTTATCCTATTCTTGTCTTATCCTATCATCCCGATTAAATATTCTTTTGCCCTAATTTTTACAACAGAGATATCTTAAAATAGTGAGACTATGTCATTGCAAATAAATTGGCATTAAGATCAAACATCATCATAGTGCACTCTCTATGCTCATGTTCTTATGACACAATAATATTCAAACAATACTACCTTTCCAGTGAGGTTCTCAGCTGGCCATGTAAATATTTATTAAATAAATTTACATACGCATTGCTCATGCCCAATAATTCGTAGGTTTTATTTAACCCTTAACAGTTATTAACTTAATTATTTTTCGCTTGAATGCTAAATCAAATCTACAAAAACAATATTCAAATACACCAATCGCACATACATTATCTGCATTCATTCTGTCATTACATTGAGTTTGTGACCTGGTATCCAATACTTATAATAATGCTTATCATGGCTATCCTCTCATACACACGTAAGGAATATCAAATATTAATATGAGGCAGGCAATGACCTGAATAAAAGATAATCTTTTCATTAAGGTTGAGATATGCTAGGATTTTTATCACTAGGCATATAAAAACATAGGTATACCAAATACCTCTGGCCAACCAAATAAGAAACCTTCTTACGGTGTAGAGAATATTCAAGTGGGAAAACTCTTCCATTGGGTTCAAATACTTTATGAATATTGCATAAATCTTAGTGAGCTAGACTTCACTGAGTTTCGTGGAGATCTTTGTCTATCCACACACATACAGGTCGAAACATCAAATTATACAAGTAAAACATTCACAACTTTAATATTCTTGCAAATTAGTGTACTGGAATATGAGCCCATAAATTTTCCAAGCATAAATCAGATTGTTTCTGGCCTTAAATCTATAATAACAATAATAATAAGCTATTATAAGAAATGCGCACAAAATTCTCAAAACTATTTCTATGCACTTTTATAAAATAAAATAAACATGATGATGATGCAATTCAATAGACAAGCAATTCATCTATAAGTCTCAAGCATTTGACAATAACTTCTGATAGTAACAATAATATCTCTAAGTGTTTTCTTTTTATAAAAAAAATGTTTGTAAAGCATTTTAAATAAGGCATATCAGAAGACATGATATCGATTTCATCTACCCCCAAAATGACCATAATAGCAAAAGCATTTAAATAAATGTATATAAAATCATCTGAAATCAATTTCTACCCCAAAAATAATATATATATATAATGTCCTACACACATAAAGAGCGAATAATAATAATAATAATAATAATAATAATAATAATAATAATAATAATAATAATAATAATAATAATAATAATAATAATAATAATAATAATAATAATAATAATAATAATAATAATAATAATAAAAATTATACTTATATAAGTCTTTTAGCAGGTGTATTTCCAGGTTCCTGATTTCTCCTTTTTTCCCTCCTTGACCGGTTTATAATAGCATATAAGTCCTTGTAGTAAAAAGTTATTTTGATAGAGTTCAGTTCCTTTGCTATCATATATACAGTTTTTATTTTGCTGAATGTGTTCCTCATTTCCAACTCTAGGTAGATTACCTTTAAACTTTATAATTTTCTGCAGGTTTCAGTTAAACAGACTTCATTTAACTTTTTTACAATATCAGTCTGTTTTTGATTGTCCTTTTCCAATTTTAATTTCATCTTATATATTTAAATTGACTTACATATACATCAAACTTTTGAGTTTTAAATTTTACTATTTGCATATATATATAAATGATATTAAACTCAAATTTTAACTTCTGTGGTTTAAATTTTTATTACCATTTGTTGTGGTTGACTTCTGGAGGTTACAGAGTGTGTGCCCACTTAAAATTTACTCACTATACATTGTCTTCTCTTAAGACAATGCTAGATTTAGCCAAATTATTCTGAAGAGACAAAAAGTGCAATAAAAACAATTTTAAATTTTATAAGACAATTTTCTTTAAGTCAATGAAGGAAAACTACAACAGAGAAGCCAGTTCAAAATAAAAGTCCATTTTTCCTTTGTATTAACACAGCTTTTATAGAGACATCCACCTGTTTATTATCTTTATAATTAATTGACATGTTGCCCCATCTCAATTAATTTGGCTCTTTCAGAAAACCAGGCACAGATTTCATTTTAAACAGACACAATTAACCCTACAATTTAACAGCTATAATTGCCAATTAATTTTTGGCATTTTAACAGGCCATTATGTTAATGGTCTAAATTAATGATCCACTTAAATTCCTTGGTGAGATTTGTGTCTTTTAAGGAATGATAATTAACTGAGCAATATAACACTTGAACCCATACCAGAAGTAATCTTACTTTTTCCCTTTAATAGTGAAACAAAATATATATTGCAGCTGTTTCAAACTCAGACTTTGAAGTAAATTTAGCTGCTAATATTAAACTTCTTAAAAATGATTTTAATTTCTTATTTAAAATAGATTTACAACATGTAAGAAATGATTATTAATTGTAAATTGTACTTTAAGATCTACAATTAAATTATATATACACACATCACAGGTATATACTTTTCTTTAAATTTAGATTTTTAATGCCTTAATCTTTATTTATTACAACTATTCTACCTATTTTATTATTTTTTTTATTTATTTACTTTCATGAATTATTTATTTCTAACCTAGCATAAACAATGACCAGTCATCATCACTATCTAATATAGTTTTCAACAGTCACACATCTCCTTATCAACAAATGTGTAAATCTTGCTTTTTCTAATATTTTATTAATATCAATTTAACCCATAAATTTAAATAAAATAATCCTTTGGTTATAAACACATTAACAATAATTTTTTAGATTGCTTACTAGTCAAACATATGCAATCCCTTTAAATATGGGTTCAAACCTAGTCTTTACTAAAATATTTTCTTATTACAGGAAAAAAATACATATATTATGAGGAAAATTTGGATGGAACCTTCTCTTTCATAGCTAACTTAAAAAGATGGAGCCTTGGACAAATCCAAGGGCTACAATATATATATATATATATATATATATATATATATATATATATATATATATATATATATATATATATATATATATATATATGTGTGTGTGTGGATGTAGGGGGTGGGGAGGGTGTGTGTGGGTGCACATTGTCATATATTTTGTAAATAAGATAAATATTCTGAAATTGCGAAATATATCTTTTCATCTGTAATAGTATAGACATCTGAATAATGTGATGGACCTATTAAGTTGATGAAGTTCTGAATTATTAAAACGTTAAAATAAGTTATTATGGAAATCATGTTGTTCTATGGGTTAGTTAATTAATCTACTGTTCAAGATAAATTATTATACATATACACTCTTTAAAAAAATACTTTTAAAAGTAAACTAATTTGAATATTTTAAATTATATATATATATAAATCTTCTACTACTTCATCACTGTGAGAACTTGTTGGGGCATAAACTTGAATTATCTGCATTTGATATCTGCTATTAAGTTGTATAACTAATCTTGCCACTCTGTCTGATACACCATCAATCTCCACAATATTGTTCTTCCACTTTTTATTTATAATGAATCCTACTCCACTTGTATTTCCAATATTTGTGCCTTTATAATAGAGCATATGTCCACTTTTTAAATCATTGTCTCTTCACCTTTTCTTCTAACTTCACAAAGTCCAATAATATCCCATTTAATATAAGAGAGTTCTTCTTCTAATTCTTGCAATCTTCCTTCACTTGAAAGTGATCTGCAGTTGTAAGTACCTAAATAAAAAGTCGTCATCAAATGGCAGCCTGGGTCCGCCTCCAGGATATTCTTAGCACCCTCCGCCTTCGGCCACCAACCGCTGCCTTGGTTGGTGACTTTACAGCCTCCTGGGATTAAGGGCCATGCTTTATTTTTGTCTGTCATAATTGTATAATTGGGAAAAATCTTTATCATTTACACAAACATTCATTCTGCCTTATCAGGCACTGAGAAGAAAGACCATGGTGTTTCTTGATCTTAAACTTAGAGGTAAAAAGCCAATAAACTCACCACGCTGGCTAATGCATGTTGGTGAGCAGCCCATCCATGTTCGTATACTATATGAATAAACATATAGTAATAACAGCTGCAACGACAAGAACGTATGGAGTGGACATTAGGAATTTGCCCTGCTCGGTTCCTTTAAGGCCTCCAAGAGGAATCAAAGGGTCTCCTTTCAGTTAATAGCAAACTCCATATATATATATATATATATATATATATATATATATGTATATATATATATATATATATATATATATATATGACAGGTATGCAAATGTTTTACTAAAATAAACTATTTGTATAGGAAAAAGGAAATGTTTATTTCTATTTTTGTTCATTTTTTAAAAAAAAATAAAATGCTATTGATTTAGCAATAAATTGTGCTATATTTGCTTTTGATTGAGGCAATTAGTACCAAATCTTATAGTAATTTTGGTATATAAATAAATATAAGTAATGCAAAATTATGAATATATGAAGAAACATAATAGAAATATTATAGATTTCAGAAGTTATAAAATTGTGTAAAATAATAAACGAATTAATGATGAAGATTATTATAAAAAATAAAAAAAGTCTCATAAAATGTTTCAAATGAATATAGCAGTTTTAAAGGCAATAAATAAGATATTGATTAGATTAAATAAACTAAAGTTTTTGAGACTCCATTCTTGAAAAAAAAAGTCAAATGATAAATTGGATTTATAAAATCAGAAAAAAAAAAAAAAAACATTTTGGACAACAAGATAAAAATCAGATATTTTGGGGGGCAAAATACAAAGAAATTTTTTTTTTCAGGACATAGTATTAAATATAAAATAATCATATAAGTCAAGATAGACACATCTAAATAATGAAGAATAAAAAGTAATAAATAATTTTTAGGAGAGTATTTCTTATATTTAAAAAGCAACACAAAAACAAAATGAATAGAGAAAAACAATAGGATGATTGCTAATATCTGTCTACTACTTTATATTTTTTGAACATAAAAGACATATCTATGTTAATTATACATACATTCTCATTCAAATATTTACTAAAATCAATTTCCATGTATAGATTAGTCAAATAATTTAAATAGCAGATTCAAGACAATTCCATCAATGAAAAACCAAAAATTGGTGTCAGTTAAATATTTACATAGAGATTTTGTGGTTATCCAAATCCCTCTGTTGCTCAGACATTTTATGACATTCAAAATTAATTAATAAATTTTAAATAATAAAAATGGATTCTTCATTTACAATATCTTATATTTTTAACTATATTAAAATATGTATACTTCATGAGTATTTTGGCATTTGTAATATTTAAAAAGCTAAAAAAATAAAAAATTAAAGATCATTCAAAAAATGTAATTTAGTGTTTTTTTAGTTAATAAAATTTATTTTTGATATGTATATTGAAAGATATTTATATTTAAAATTAACTATTAAATTTTAGTTAAAATCGTAAAAAATGTAAGTGTATACAAATTGTTTATCCAGATAAATAAAATAAAGACATTACAGTAATTAAAGATGACAGAAATAATTTATAAAAAAAAGACTTGGTAACTAAAAAATAATAAGAAATGTACAAGTTTATCAATGTGTATTCTGATAACAAAAACAAAAGAGAAATGTTAAAAAATATTTTTTTGAGCAGAGGAGATTTCTTTACAAATATAAAAGTTTGTTATATATATAATTTATGTAATATTGTGTATTTTATTTATTAACTATAAATAAAATTTAAATATTATATAATTTATTTTGTTTATTAGTGATTTTTCTGATCTTCTTATGATTAATTTTTAAACTATAGTCATGTCATCAGATTGACCCTTCTTAATTAGACATATAATCAATAAGAATCATAGAAATTTAAAATATTTATGTATCTTAATGAAGTTATTTAATATTAAATATAGTATTTCATAAAATAACAATCGTTTGTGAATACACACACACACACACACACACACATATATATATATATATATATATAATATATATATATATATATATATATATATATATATATATATATATATATATATATATTGTACAGGCTTAAACCTGCATTTATATATGTAATATATGCAGGGTTTAAACTCAAACTTTCACACAAACCATCACTCTCAATACTATCTCATATTGCTGATCCACCTAATCACACACATGTTGAAAAAATAAATAAACACCAATATATGTATTTCATGTTAAACCAGCAATCATCAGTTGGGTTAAATTAGTATCCTCACACATACATATAATCAGTACTCAGCTTTATATTAAGATAGCCTATAGTTATACTTTAATGGACAGGCTTCAAACTATTTCAACTCACAACTCTTTAGCCTTCCGTTTTCATTGAAAATCTGATGATGGAACGTTCAAACCCCTTGATAGTGCCAATGTTGCCATCCTACCCATATATATATATATATAATACATATTTTGTGGGTTCATCCGTGTTAAAAACTTTTAATATTAATATACTGACATTTCGACTTGGTCACACAAGCCATCCACAGAGTTATAAAAGGTAGAAAGACGGTTGTAGAGGCGCTACAATCACTGATTTGAATAAAATGTTAAAATTCCACCAATAGCAAAAAATGTTAAATTTAGGAATGTTTTTTTTTTTTTTTTTTTAAAATCTTTCCAAATAGGAGGAAGTTTGCATATATCATCTTGCTTATTGATACAATCTGGCCTTTTAAGTATCTCAATGGCTTCTCTAATTTTGCATTGGTAGAGATTATCACATCTGGATATGATCCTGGTACAAAAAAATCAATTTTATGACCTGAATCTATAGTATGGAGTGAGAGTGCTGATGATGATGAGTGTTGTTTAACTGCATCAGCATGCTCATCTCTCCTAACACTGATGCGATGATTATCATACCTATGTAAGAAGCTTTACAATTTTTACATGAGATTTGATAGACACCATGAGATTCAAGAGGGGTTGACTCCTTAGGCTTGGTTATTATATTGCTGATCTTTTGATGAGCAGAAAATGCTGTATCTATATTATAGCATTTTATCATATGTCTGATACTGTCTGTAGTTCCTTTTACATTGGAACACAAATGCTAATAGCTGATTTATCATCTTTTTGTTTCCTATTTTGTCTATTTTGGGCTTGAAATAAGGCTTTTTTAATAAATTTGTAACTATAACTATTTGCTAATAAAACACTATTAATATGATTTATTTCCTCTTTCAGATGTGTCTCATCTGAAAGGTTAATTGCTCTATTTAAAAGAGTTTTGGATACAGAAACTATCTGAGTTGGGTGATGATGAGAATGGAAATGCAAATATCTGTCTGTGTGTGTATCCTTTCTGTAAATAGAAAAAGATAAACTATTTGGTGTTTTGGTGACTAGAACATCAAGAAAATGGAGTTTTCCATCAGATTCTGTCTCCATTGTAAATGTAATATGAGGATGCATATTATATAAATGTAAGAAAAAAATCATCTAATTTATTTTTTCCATGTTGCCATATGACAAAAGTGTCATCTATGTATCTGAGCGAAATGAGAGGTTTTAAAGATGATGATTCTAAAGCATGAGTTTCTATATATTCCATGAATAAATCAGCTATTACTCATGAGTTGGTGAGCACATAAAAGTACCAAAAACTTGTCTGTAATGCTGTCCATTGTATACAAAATATGTATTTAAGAGGCAATGTTTAATTAAAGCAATAATATGGTCTGGTAAATTGCAACGTTGTGAGATTATATTTAAAGCTTCATCAATTGTAATGTTTGTAAACAAAGACACAACATCAAAACTGACCAGAATGTCATTAGCATTAATTTTTAAACTTTTTAAAACAGAAATAAAATGAAGATAATTTTTAATATATGATTTAATAGATAGGATTGTAGGTTTAATGAAATCCGATAAGTATCTGGCTGAAATATGAGTTGGAGAACCTATTGCACTTACTATTGGATGAAGGGGGGTATCTGGTTTGTGAATTTTGGAAGTCCATAAAATTTTGGACAGACACAAGATTTTTAACAAGGGATTATTTTATTTTTTATCTCTGTTTCAATAAGTGATTTATTAATAATAGCTTTTGTTGTTTTTTCCAAATATGTAGTATGATCTCTTTTTGATAGTTTATAAGTTTTACCATTAAGCAGATCTAAAATTTTATTATGGTAAATGTCATGATCCATTACAACTGTGGTGTTACCTTTATCAGCTGGAATTACAACAATTGATTTGTCCGATTTTATATTAGTTAATGCTTGGGGTCTTTCTTTCTTTGAAATATTATTTTTAGGAATATTAGTTTTTTTAAAAAATATTACAAATCTCAGCTCTAGCCAAATCAGCCAATGTAGAATCAATTTTATCAACAGCTGATTCAACATTACAAACAATTTCCTCAAAAGGTATCCAGGAAGGTGTTAAAGCAAAATTGAAACCTTTTTCAAAAACCGAAATTTTATCTGTAGAGAGGGCTTTCCTAGATAAATTATAAACAGTTTTTTTGATTTGGATACATAATATTTGGAGATTGCATTCTAATTAGAAGTTTTGATGTCATGTCTTTGTTTACAAACATTCCAATTGATGAAGCTTTAAATATAATCTCACAATGTTGCAATTTCACAGACCATATTATTGCTTTAATTAAACATTGTCTCTTAAATACATACTTTGTATATAATGGACATCATTACAGACAAGTTTTTGGTACTCATATGGGCTCACCTATCTCAGGAGTAATAGCTGGTTTATTCATGGAATATATAGAAACTCGTGCTTTATAATCATCATCTTTAAAACCTCTCATTTGGCTCAGATACATAGATGACACTTTTGTCATATGGCAACATGGAAAAAATAAATTAGATGGTTTTTTCTTACATTTAAATAATATGCATCCTCATATTAAATTTACAATGGAGACAGAGTCTGATGGAAAACTCAATTTTCTTGATGTTCTAGTCACCAGAACACCAAATATTTTATCTTTTTCTATTTACAGAAAGGATACACACACAGACAGATATTTCCATTTCCATTCTCATCATCACCCAACTCAGATAGTTTCTGTAGCCAAAACTCTTTTAAATAGAGCAATTAACCTTTCAGATGAGACACATCTGAAAGAAGAAATAAATCATATTAATAGTGTTTTATTAGCAAATAGTTATAATTACAAATTTATAAAAAAAAGCTTTATTTCAAGCCCAAAATAGACAAAATAGGAAACAAAAAGATGATAAATCAGCTATTAGGATTTGTGTTCCATATGTAAAAGGAACTACAGACAGTATTGTATGTATATTAAAATGCTATAATATAGATACAGCATTTTCTGCTCATCAAAAGATGAGCAATATAACAACCAAGCCTAAGGATTCAATCCCTCTTGAATCTCATGGTGTCTATCAAATCTCATGTAAAAAATGTAAAGCTTCTTACATAGGTATGAGTAATTGTCACAGCAGTGTTAGGAGAGATGAGCATGCTAATGCAGTTAAACAACACTCATCATCATCAGCACTCTCACTCCATACTATAGATTCAGGTCATAACATTGATTTTTCTAGTACCAGGATCATATCCAGATGTGATAATCTCTACCAATGCAAAATTAGAGAAGCCATTGAGATACTTAAAAGGCCAGATGGTATCAATATGCGAGGTGATACATGCAAACTTCCTCCTATTTGGAAAGATTTTAAAAAAAAAAAAAAAATTTCCTAAATTTAACATTTTTTGCTATTGGTGGAATTTTAACATTTTATTCAAATCAGTGATTGTAGCACCTCTAAAACTGTCTTTCTACCTTTTATAATTCTGTGGATGCCTTGTGTAACCAAGTCAAAACGTCAGTATATTAATATTAAAAGTTTTTAACATGGATGAAACCGCAAAATATGTATTTTATATATTTAACCCGTGCAAATCTTCATTTTAATATATATATATATATATATATATATATATATATATATATATATATATATATTGCACTGTATTTAATGTGTTCAATTTAATGGTTATTAAAAAACTTTCTAAAAATGTTATTGCCTTATCAATATCACAAATACTGTTAATTATTACTATTATTGTTGTTATGATTACATATAATGTTATACAAGTGATATTAAATTATCGATAACATTGCCTTATAAATTAAACTATTAAACTTATCTGAGATGTCTGCCCAAATGTATTTAGAAATGCAACATTTCTGAATAAAGGTATCTTTTTTTTTTATCACGATTCTCATTTAGTTATAATACACTCAGGTACATCTGTTTAACTTTAAAAATACTTCACATAAAGAAAAAAGGCATAATACTAAGAATACTAAGGTTAAATTATTTAAGAATATTATTAATATAGTAGTAACTTTATTAATGTATGTACATGATTTAAAATTACACTGAATAATGATAGAAAGTTTTAACATTATATTTGAATTGATATGTGTGCGTGCATGAATGATTCTAATTTTTGAATGCATATTAATTTTAAACCAAAGTTGTTGTTGTTTTTGTTGTTGTTGTTGTTATTATTATTATTATTATTATTATTATTATTATTATTATTATTATTATTATTATTATTATTATTATTATTATTATTATTATTATTATTATTATTATTATTATTATTATTATTATTATTATTTTGTAATAAAATATTAGATATACTGAAAACTTTAAAAATAAATAAAATAAAATTATTTATTTTAATATTTGTAACATAAATATTTGTTTATAAAATGATACATATTTATTTTATTGATTAGAGTAATATGTGTAAATTGTTTGAAGTATATTATTTAAAATATTTTAATCACTTTATTCTAAAATTGGTGCTATAAAATTTTAAAATTTCCAAATTTCATCTGCTGACTTATTGTTCTCTAGCAACAATGATAAAAAATTTCTGTAAAAAGTCAAAAGTGGGGAAAATTTTGAAAAAAAAAACCCAATGATTTAATTTCTCACATGACACAAACCTATAAAAACCACTGCATGTTAAGAATTATTTAGTCTTTTTTTATTAACAGATTGTGAATTAAATTTCAAATTAGCCATATTGGCATCTTGTTTTTCAGCAATTATAGAGGAGGAAAAATAAACCTAATAAACATTTATCTTAATAGCAAATGTTCCTTGAAACTCTCCTAAATGGTGAAGTAACCATCTAACAATGATTCTCATTTTATGTTGCAATTTTAAAATGAATGAATATAAAACTTGAATTTAAATGTAAACATTTAAATTTATATGGAAATGCCCAAATTGTGACCAAGGCAGAAACTCACTAAAGGAAAACATGTATTTTCACTGGAATTCATTGCTAAATTAGTTCAAGTATTGATGTGTCATATGAGTCAAAATAATTGGACCAGATCAAGTTATCAGTCAGGGATGAATAAAAGGGAAATTATTTATGACAGAGATAAGTATGTATTTTTAAAATTATCTAAAACCAACGTAGTAAAAGATAATATCAAACTAGGTGTGAATGGAAAATTATACATCGTATTGAAAGATAAATAATAAAGCATATTCAAATGAATTCTTAATTGAAAAATGATTAAAACTGAGCAGTAAATAATTTTAATATTATTTTTATATAAAGTACATAAAAATTATATTGAATGTTGTATAGGTTAATGGATGACTATATTTATGTGTACTGAATAATAGTGATCAGTTATCATGAATAAAAAACTTCTACAATCTAAAAAAAAAATATAAATGTAAGAGAGTAAAACCATACCAGATAATATTTAATAAATAATAAATATGCATGGAGAATAATTATTGAATAACAGACGAAATAAACTTTAGTGTATTATGAAATATAAACGTATGTGTAAGATAATATTATTCTATTATTAAAATGAAAAAGGATTTTTTTTCTTCATAATAATATTAACCAAAATAGGTTAGAAATCACATGAATGCTGAATCATTCATTACTTGGACAAAAAGTATTTAAATCAAAGTATAAGACAAGTTGCATGTAAACTTTAATTACTATAGGAAAGTAAAAACTATTACATTGTCAATAAACTAACGTCATAAATTAAATACCGGCTTTATATATGTATCAATATATGTAATATATAGGGTATATGAACACAGGCTTTCACAGGACCCACCACTCTCCACTATATCTCATAATACTGATACACTTGAACAAATATATGTTGAAAATGTAAATAATCACTAATATATGTATTTCATGTTAAACCAGCAATCATCAGTTGGTCCAGATTATCATCTCTACACATATATGCAATAATTGCTCAAATATATATTAAGATAGCCAATCTTTATACTTTAATGGACAGGCTTTAATCCACTCCACACTCCAACTCTTCAATCAACCATCCAATTGAAATTCTAAAAATGCAATGCTCAAAGGTCATTCTAATGCTGAGATTCTCACCACACTCATGTTGGCCCAAAGACAATATGACCCCTCATGGATGTACAGTTGAAGGGTTAGAGTGTGGAATGGATTAAACCTGTCCATTAAGGTATGAAGATCAGCTATTTTAATATATATCTGAGTACTTATTGCATATATATGTAGAGATGATAATCTGGACCAACTGATGATTGCTGCTTTATCATGAAATATTTATAATGATATTATTTATCCTTTCAACTTATATGTGTTCAAGTGTATCAGTGTAATGAGACAGAGTGGTGAGTGGTAGATTGTTTGAAAGTATGTGCTTATATACTCTATGTATTACTTATATTCATACAGGTATATAATAAGCCTGTATTTCAGTTATTACTTAGTAGAAATGTCTGCCCATCCCTTATATATGCATAAAATGGATTATGTCTTGTACATGTGGTGTCAGATTGACTTTAGGTCAACATGGATGTGATGAAAATCTCAGCCTTAGGATGGCCTTTGAGTGTTCCATCTTCAGATTTTCAATTGTATGGAAGTTTGAAGAATTGGAGTGTGGAGTGGATTAAAGACTGTCCATTAAAGTATAAAGATCGACTATCATAATATATATCTGAGCACTTACTGCATATATGTGTAGAGATGAAAATCTGGACCAACTGATGATTGCTGTTTTCGCATGAAATACTAATATTGGTGATTATTTATCTTTTCAACATATATGTGTTCAAGTGTATCAGTGTAATGAGATAGAGTGGTGGGTCGTATGAAAGTCTGTGCTCATATAACCTGATCATGTAAATTTTGATGAGTCTAATAATCTTTGGATAGAAGAAAATGGAGAAAAAAGATTGTAATATTACTATGTAACCAATGGAGTGTTTGAAATGAAAGTGTTTGAAATGATTGTGATGATAGTATTGATGTGCAACCGGTCAGAATCCTGTGGAACGATTGTAATGTCAGTAAAAGATAAAGTTTTTTTTTGATTGTTTGTTTAGGGATTTATATTTAAACAACCAAAAAACTTGCAACATCATGTTTATATATATATATATATATATATATATATATATATATATATATATATATATATATATATATATATATATATATATATATATATTGAACCTGATTGAAATCCGATTAAGTTTTTTTTATTTTCACTAAACTTAATTTTTGTTAAATCTTATTTAATGTTTAAATTTTTATTATTATTTATAAAGAATATGTGTATCAAAGTACACAAGCGTTTATCTGTAAAATGCTTCATTTCAGTGTTTGTCGATTTATTTTAAAATAGTTTTCTTATACCGCTTGTTTTTACTTTAAATCAATTAATTAAAAACAAAAAACAAGCAACCTAGATAATTACATTCCTGTGGCTTTTATTTAATTATTGTAAATTAATTCTAAAAGTGGAAATTTGATTTTTTATGTAGTTGTTTTCGTTTTAATAATCCCTGGGTAGAATTCATAGATTAGATTGAGCGGGAGATTAATATTTGCCCTGCCTAAGGCATAGAAATTGGACAACAAGGAAAGTGTTTGGCGGGAAATGGAGCAACGTATAAATAGCCCCAAAAATTTGGAGAGTTATTCATTATTCATAACTAGACAAGCTTTTCTTCAAGTGAAAGTTTATATCAGTGCGGACATTTAAATTTTTAAAGGACATTAACTGTTATTAAATCCTTTTGCTTACAACAAGATGACGAATACTATACATGTTATCACCACCTGAATAGCTTGCTAACTAAACAAAAGATGGATCCCTGACTTCCAAATATTCTCCAGTAATACCTTAAACATCTAGAAGAATCCAGAATCTCTTTATACCTACCTTGCCACTGTCTAAAGACCTGAAGATGAACTAAAATAATAGTGCACACTCTACATGAACTTTGTTTTACCCCGTTGTAATTATTTTCTTTTTTATTCTTCCCAGGGTAAATTAATTCTCATTAAATCTCCACTCAATCTAATCATAAATATGTATTCCTAAACAATATAGCCTCATATTTAATATTTGCTGTGATTTCTAATATTTCGCAATAGGTCTTGGAATCTTAGTTTTAAGATTCCAAGTTGCTTTCAATTTTTGTTTATTGGAGAGTGACAAATGAGTTTTATATTTTATGCCTCACTTTTTATAAATGCTTTAGCAGTCGTGTATATTTAAATGCTTACCTGTAATTGTTTTAATATTCAATAATTAATTTTAAACACTGTGTTTGCGCTTTTGCAAACCTCCAAAATGTTTTGGCTGATGACTTTATTGTCTAATTTTCCGCAGGTGGGTATTTTGTTTCTTATATCTCTGAAGGCGGAAATTAGAATTGTTTTTCTTTGTAATTTTATAAGTTGTCAGCAGGAAGATAATATTTATCCCTTTTTAAATTACAGGTGCATGAGACTTTCATTTTGCTAAAGTATTTAAAACTTCTAATATTTTCGTACTCATGTGCACTCTCCGATGGATTTATTTTGTTTTTCTTATGTGCGCTTTAAATTTATCAGAGCATGTACTCAGAATTTTTTTGTAAGTTTATTTTCTTTAAATGCTGGGGCAGACATAACTCTTTTTCTAATTATTTACTTGTCCCTTATTGAGACCTTTAATTATTAATTTTAAAGTAATTTTTGCCAATCATTTGGCTGGGATTCACCAGTTTTAATTGTTTTACTCCATTTCAATCATGTTTTTCGGTTGTTCTTGAGGTAGATCAATCACCATTATTTTAAATGTAGTAATAGGTGCAGCTCATACCGACATAAGGACATTCGGGATCTGACCAAATTTTGGATCTCAAAAAGCTCATAGGCACTGGTTTCTTTGATCTATTTGAAGGTCATATTGTTTAAGTATCTGAAAGTGAGAACCAATGTTAAGATGAATCCTCTGCTGAATAAAACTTACTTCCTCTCTCTATAATTCGTTTATTAGAAGATCAGTCAGTCTGTCATAGCTTTGCCTTTTGTATTTCTGGTACATTCCTGAGTTAATCTTATTTATTGTGTCAATAAATTATACTTCATAATTTATCTTCTCTGAATAAAATTTTATTAAATATGTTTAAACTTAATTTGGCTGATGTTTGTCTTTGTGCTTTTGTCTCAATTGTCTAAACAATTTAAGATCTTTTGTTTCTCCCTGAGTCTAGTCAGTGCAAACCATCATCATCGTCTATGCTGATCACAGTAAACAAATTTTCCAGATACATAGTAATCTGGTGGCGCCCTCTGTATCAGAATAGATTGATAGACAAAAGTTAAAATGTTTCGTCCGGCACAATATATATATAGAGAGAGAGTTATTATGATAATAGGAGAGATAGATCAATAGCTAGTGAAATTAATAATTAATTTCATTTGGTTATGAATGTCATTATTTATTTTCTAAGTTATGTTTTATCAAATATTGTTATATAATTAAAATCAATAGATATGATTAATGGTTTAATGTAATGTACCCTCAAAAGTAGTTAACAATATGTATATTATAAAGAGGGTATAGGTTAATGTTTAAATATACAAGATTGAAAATGAGAAAGGATGATATTTTAAATGTGATCTTATGTTTACAATGAACAATTTAATATATTTATACGGATTTATAATTAATTTTGGTTTGTAATTTGCAGAAACAATTAGTTATAAGAATGATATCAAACAAATAAATCATAAATATGAAGGTAGCAATTAAGTTATTAGATAAATGATAGATATGTAGTTTATTTGGAATACCCAAAAGGGTGGTTTATTAACATCAAGCTGAATCTTATAAATTGTAGATGAAAATTATTGCAGGAAAATATAGGGATACAGATTTAATAGTACACCACCCAAAATTCTTATTGATTGTATTTTAATATATATGTTGAAATTAAAATTATGGAAAGATGGAGTTTGAGATCAAAAAACTAATTTATGAATTTACAATTATTATCATAATATCTTTTTAAAATTAAATAAGTAAATAAATAAATAAAGATCAAAGAATGGATATCATGGTATCTCAAAATACACAAAAAGTGATATTTCACAGTAGTATAATAAGAATATTGTATTGAAGCAAGAATATAATAATTAATATGTTCCATTTCATCTTTATAATTTAAAGCCTAAATTATAATGGGTCGATAATTATAAAAGAAAGAGAAGAATAGTGATCTAATGGAAACACCATATTTTTGATATAAACATATATGTATACATAAAGGTAAATATCACAATAGCACCATATTATATGAAAAGGTAATATTTTTTATTGTAAATATCTAAAAAGTAAAAATGGGAATAAATATTTTGTAATTGTTTATAGTGTTATTACATTATATTGATATATAACTTTATTACTATTTTTGTTTTACATTACCTGTTAGTTAAAATGTTTATTATAATATCTTGTAAATAATATGATTAAAGTTGTTGTTTTGATAAGTAACTTGAGTATTAAAGGTTGCATTTCTGTTCTGAGAATCATTATCACTGCATCACATGAACTCAAAGTGTATAGTTTGAGATTGAAATAAGAAATTAATCCAGTTTAGAACAATATAACAGTCAATTAACAACACATCTCTTAAAATAATTTTTAACTTACTGTAAGTTGCGTTGATCTCATAAGTCATTGATAATATTGCAAATTATTAACATATGCTTATTTGTAAGGAATTAACTTATGAATTACTTAATATTAAATGTATAAGATATAATTACAAATTAGACAATATTAGTTTAAGAGAAAGTATTAGGCTTCAAAACTCATGATAATGGAAATGAAATGTGACATATAAGGTGAGTTAAGTATATAGGTAATATTTTATTTGTTTTATCCTCTCCTATCCTAGCAATGAAATCAATGTTGTGGTATATATAGGTACAAAAAACAAAGATATACTCCATTATTGATTGTGATGACCTCACTAATGTATTTACATATCAGGAAAAGCCTGTTCCACTATTATATATATATATATATATATATATATATATAATATATATATATATATATATATATATATATATATATATATATACTTCAATATATATATATATATATTGAAGTAATCAATGTGTAATCATCATTGATGCTTCATGTTTCACCATCTATACTAACCTCCCATATGCTATTCACCCACACACTGTATGCCTAATGATTAGAGAAATTAGTAAAATTAAAACTATTTAGTAAAGTAAAACAGTAGTGTGCATGATGCCTATATATATATATATATATATATATATATATATATATACATATATTGCTTCATTCATATATATATATATATATATATATATATATATGAATGAAGCAATAATGTTATTAATGTTTATTGCTGACAACTAAACATTTTTTTTATATAATTGTAATTTTTTTTGTTATATCTATATGTATTTTGATTTAGAATATTTAATTAAACTATTTAATGGGGGAGGCTTGAAATGCTAAAACAATCTTTGTTTAAACTCAGCTTGTTGCCTTTAATTAAAATTGTCAATCACAATTAAGATGAAAGACAAATCGCTTATCAGTTGTTGTCGAATGATTTAAAATACCTAAAAATGGTATTTCAAGCCTTATCTATTGAAAATATTTTTGCTAATTAAATGTTGTTTTTAAAGGGATTACAGAGATAAGGTTGGTATATGAAATTGCATTCTGGGTGGTATTGAAATGTTATAAAAGGAACCACAGACAAAGAAAGTTTCAGTTTTTAGACTTTCAGTTTTTAGTTGAGTTCAGAGGAGTATATAGTGAGTTCAATTTAATTACTTAAGAAGCCAACACAAGTCCTGCATGATGAAGCATGAGTAGTGGAGCCATCCACCTCTCTTTTCTCTCGAAGGACTGTCTACCAGCTGTCAAAATTCCAGCTGACCGGCCATATGAGATGATGTAGAATTGCCAACCAATCTGCCTGCCTGCTGCTATGCTGATATATTAGGCAAAATCATGTAATTTAGAGCTGCCTTAATACAAACATTCACAGATGATTTATAATTTATAGCTAAATTAATTCATAGATCCATTTATGATGTTTTGCTAGTTTTGCTTGTAAACTCTCTCTCTATAATCCTTTATTAATACTTATGTAATTCTAAATATACGTTTGATTTCATGCTTAATTTGTGTTTATATAACTTTATGCGGCTCAATTAAATGTATACAACTTATTTTGTTTAATATATATATTATTTTCTCTAATATGTCGGTATCAATCAATCTCGCAACTTTAATTAAATTCATTAATAAAATTATATTCATTTGTTTATTTAGAATAGAAATCGTTCACTAGGTTGGTTGTATATCTAAAAGTACTTTGTTGTGGATGCTTATTTTGTTTTGTTGTTTAAATGCCTTTATAAAAGATTGCAACACCTAATATAAAATTCTACCTTTTCTTACCATCGCCCGGAGGGCTATTTCTTTAATTAATACGTATCTGGGAATCAAACTTAAATATAAATTTTGCTAGTTTAATATTATAAATAAAAGTTATTATTCATTATGATTTGTTAAATGACTCAGAATTAAAAACAGGTTATTGTGCAAGAGGTTAGACCATTTCCAAATTTTAGATAATATTATAAGATTATATAAACATTGCTGGCATACCATCCACTTTATTCTGATATTTTATCTTCTCCATTTCTCGACTGTTTAGTCATTAGGGATGTCTAAAGTTCCCATCCTACTTTTAAAATCGTTCATAATTAGGAACACTACTTTCTGTGAACGTAAAGTTTATGAGGGTTATGATATTATGTTCTACAGAAAACAGTGCATACAGATTCTGGGCTCTCAAACCCAGACCCTCTTTCAATATTGCTCCACCAGAATGCGTGAACATATCAAATCTAAGTTCGTTTTTGAAATATGCTTTAAAATGATAAAATATCCACAATCGCCATGAAGGCGAGATTTCTTTAATGTATAGTCAAAATAAAAGTCATAGATCAATTCTTTAATGTATGTTAGTACCATTACTCTTGTCCTTAATGTAATCACCGTCTACCTAACTTCAGTAAGTCGCAATGATGTGTTAAAGATAATGATTCATTTCATAAAATGCGTTCTGTTCATGGAGTTAAAATGCTTTCTTTGAAAAAGCGTTATTGATTCCCATAGATGTAGACAAATGTAAATTATTTATTATATCATATAATGTTGTAAATAAAGTGCATTGTTTGTTTCTTATTTCTAAAAGACGTCTTTGACAAACAATGTGAATAAATAATGGTTCTCCTAAGAAATACATGATGGAAATCATATATTTTGCCCGTTATCAACTAAATCAGTTACTGTTAAAACTGTCACGATCTTTTATATTTAATTTCAGCATCCACAATGCTCCGTAGCAAAAGTTTTCTTAAAATAGTTTATCAACTCTGCACATGTTATAAAACACTATAAAATTGTATCTATAAAATTATATTTATTAAATGAGTGATAGAGGGGATTTTATACAACAAATTCCCAAGTCTTGTAGATAAACAATATTGTCCCAAGCATGAAACTATTTGGTAAAATATACATACGTTTCCTAAATCTTTTGTAATATATATATATATATATATGTTTGCTTAATATTTAATAAATATATCTATATCATGTAAATCCAGGTTTGTTTTTGAATTATTATTTTTGAGTTAATATTTAAAACTATTTTCTTTAGCTAAGAGCTTAGCATTAATAAATAACTATAATAATGTAATAACTGGGCTACTCCGACCTCGATCATCATCATCAGTATGATCTTATGCTCTACCGCTTTGCTTTGCTTCTGGGCATTAATTTAAAATAATTTTACTGTGCCATCAGAATCGTTGTTCATTGGGTCAGAGATTCAAAGAATAGGCAAATAGGTTAGAATTCAGGACTGCTCCAGACCTGTGTAGCTCCAGCATGAATGGATTCGAGGTACTTTTGCTTAGGATTTGAATCTTGTTAAGTGAGCATACTATTTTGACTGGTACACTATATATATATATACATATATATATATGGGATTGAGGATATTCCGTAAAGCTTGTTAAGAGCTTATATGTAAGCTCTACATATGACATTTGTAATATAAGCTTGTTAAATTAGGTCATGTGACATATGACTTAATTTCTTTGTAATTTTATTTTTTTGCTATTAAGGCTTTGATGATTTATATTGCTAAATTCATTAATATATGGTGTATCTGAAGTTGGTTCAGTCCCATATAGCTATTTATGTTAGCTAGCTGGATTGGATGACATAAATGTGTGAAAATTTCAGATTTTCTACTTAATAGTTATCCATTAAATAAAGTGCTGGGCTTGTTCTGGTATTTTTAATCTAAAGCTTGAATATCCTAGCACTTCACTGAGGTATCTAGTAGCAGAAACTGGTCTGTGTTTGGGGATATTCTGCAAAGCTTTTTAAGAGCTTATTTGCGAGCTCTATATATAACATTTGTAATACAAGCTTGCTAAATTAGGTCATGTGACATATTACTTTATTTTTATTACACAGAAACACCCAGAAATAATACTATGAATTCATCATTTATCCTTGCAAATATTAGAATATTTGCAAGGATAAATGATGAATTCATAGTATTATTTCTGGGTATTTCTGTGTAATAAAATACAATAGCTATATATTTTACATTTCATTTAACAAGTACTTTCATCAGAGCTACTTCATTTTCAAATCATAAGAGTTTGTATGGTGAGATTTAAAATCATTATTTTTTCACCTTGTTATTTTTTACTCATTCTCAAATTCTATTGCATAAGAAATTTTAAAATATATTTTGTCCTCCAATAGTTTTTTTCCAAATATTGTTAATTTTTTTTTTAATTCACACTTTTTATTATGCACTTGGGTCATATTAAAATCTCTACAGTTTTACATAGCAGTCCCAGGTCATATTGTTCAATATTTTCCAGAATGTATGTTTTATTAAAATTGATGTCAAAATTAATTAATTTTATGTGTGAATAAATGGCTGATTCATAAGATTTTTTTTCTAACTGCTAAAATATATTTTTCTTTCTTATGTTTATTTTGTTATTGGGTATTTAAATTGACATAATTTCTTTAAAATATTTTCTACTTGATTATATGTAAGATCTTTTCTAATTTTAATTGCTTGTGTACTTATTATCATAAATATTAATTTATATGACCTGTTATTTGTTAATATTTATATTGTTGGTGTGCTAATAATGATGAACAACTGATATATGGTGTCATTTAAAAAAAATAATCCAGAAAATCAATGTCTAAATACATGAGTGACTATTTATTTGGAAAACAGGATTCAATATCATATCTAAAAGTATTTCATTTAAATATTTGTAAGTAGACATTGCAAAATGATCAGTTATGATTTGTAGATACTTCATATATCTATGAAATTTCTGTGGTTTGTTGTCCAGTAAACCATAAGAATATTTATCACATATATAGTGTACCAAATATTTATTTTTGTACAGTTCTAGGGCAATTGTATTTTCCAATTCTGTTGTAATGTTGCATATATCCTACATCAATATATTGTGGATTTTATATATTTTTACATTAAAATTAACTTTGGCTACTGAATAATATAGTCTTTTCAAAACTCCTAAATTGCACGAAAATGTATCCAAAAAAATCAGTATTTTAAACCTAGGTTATCAATATTTTAGCATCATAATGCATGCGACTCGACTTGCACTCTCTCTTTCTCTCTTCTCTCTCTCTCTCTCTCTCTCTCTCTCTATATATATATATATATATATATATATATATATATATATATATATATATATATATATATATATATATATATATATATATATATATAATAAAAATAAATTATTTCACACTCAGCTGCCTACTATATATATACAATTTTAATGCACAAATTAGCGCATAACAGCAGAGCTTCTTCAATTAAATCACAATTTATTATAAACTTAATATAAATTATAATACATAATAAATAATGCCCGAGCGCTTTCAAGAGAACTTAGCTCTCATAATCATGGGTAACAAAGAGTAAGCATAACAAGATTGCTATGTGTAAATATATGCAGATATATGTAAATTGTCCCAGCACAGATATTCTTACAACAAGGCCTAAGCAGACCCAGCTTACAACTCAATATTCGTAATGCTTCAGAAATTAACTGGTCATTCATGTGAACCTGAAAATCCAAGAATAGTTTGTAGGGGAAGAAATGATGTTAAGAGAAAGGTGAAGGAGACATGTTTTATTGCCATGGATGATAAGGCTATGAATAGGAAAGATGCGTGTTATAAAATTTCTAAGAAATGGGTTAATTAGATTTACGCATATAGTTCAATTAATTTACATATATCTGCATATATTTATACATAGCAACCTTGTTACGCTTACTCTTTGTTACCCTTGATTATGAGAGCTAAGTTCTCTTGAAAGTGCTCGGGCATTATTTATTATGTATTATAATTTATATTAAGTTTATAATAAATTGTGATTTAATTGAAGAAGCTCTGCTGTTACGCGCTGATTTGTGCATTGAAATTGTATATATATATATGTATGTATATATATATATATATCAAATACATAATCTTATTGTAATTATATATACTATATATATATATATATATATATTGTGCCCTTTTGTATGGGTTGCCATGAATTGTTGTATCAATTTATTAAAAATTTTAAATTTAAGATATATTTAGCTATATGATGTTGATTTTATTATGATAATCTTTCAAAAAGTTTAATTAAAGTAATCTATGAATATTTGATATGTGAAATTGTGTTAATGTTTGAGAGAGACGTTTCAATAAAAGATGATAATATTATATGGTTGGGAAAACTGGCCATGTTCAATACTGCATTAATAAGTTTTATAAATAAATGTTTAAAGCATATTTTAATTATTAATAGTATATAATAGAAGATTAATATTTGATTTTAATAATATTGAATTATTATTTTAATGTTGTTATAATATATTATTTATTTTAAAAAATATTTATTTTTAAAATTAAATTGTTAGTTTATTTTTAGATAATTACAAGCGTTTGTATCTGTGTTGTAAAACAGATGATAGATAGACATATGTACACACATGCTTGTAAGTTTTATAGTAAAGTTGCAAAACTGTTCTAAAATTCTATTATAAAATTTATAAATATTATATTGGCTATCACGAGATAAAAATAAAGATAATTAATGTGAAATATTAAATCTGATTTTTAAAATACTGTTTAAAAAAACGTAACGTATAAAAATAGACTTAGTTTGTTTAAAAAATAGTCTTATAAAAGTTAAAAGTGAAATAAAGTAAAAAATATATTTTAAAAAAATGTTTAATGGATTTAAATAAATGATAAAGATCCATTTAAGATTTTAATAATGTAATAAATAATAAATATTAAATAAGTCATTATTTATTTTTAATTCTGTATTGTTGGTAAAATATGTAAATAGGCTAGCAAGGTGATTGTTTAATTTACCAATCAAGTGGGAAATGTATTCCGGTATAAAACCAAGGTTCAATCATTCAGGGGGGATTATGATTATGATTTCTTTTAAGTGAAGTGTGCTATTAGATAAAGCTAAGTAAAATTATAGACGCTCTCGTAATCGTTTTAAAATTATAAGAGAGTAGTTTTAAAAAAATTATAAAAGTTTTACCGTTAAATATGCAGTGCTAATTTATTTATAATTCCCTATTGATCGTCTCTATCGAAGCTCAACTTACTATCAAATAATCATGAAAGCATCGTATAAGGATAAAATGTATTGGAGACTTTATACTAAAAGTATAACAATCGCTGGATTAACTAGGAGAATTACTAGTTGGATAAAAGTCATATATTGGATATTATATGAATTTAAAAGTTGATTATAATTAATTTTTATAAACAAATATATTAAAGAAAGATAAATATTTCTTTATGAAGAAAGTATTTTTAAAATACAAATTTAAGTATATATCTTGGTAAAGATATGGTAATTAATAATAATTGCAGAAGTACTTGTCTTGTTAAGTCTTTGTGGTTTAAAAGACTAGATTTCGATAGTTTTAAAAGGCAAATAAATCGGAAATTTAATTGTTAAAAAAAATACCTGTAAATAAAATATTATATAGTAAAGTCTGGACGCTGGTCGTACAGAAGAATTTAGAAATTAATCTTACCTAAATATTGGTTAAAGAATGCGCAAATAAGTATACGTGGATATCCAAGTCAATTCAGAATAATTAAATAAGAACATTATAAACTATTGATTAATATGAGGAAAGTAATAACTTTTTTTTAAAATAATTTTTCTTTAAAGAAATGAATCTGGATCCAATAAACTATTTTAATTATTATTTTGTTTCTTATGGTGGAACTTATTTTATTTTATTCTTAAAAAAAAAAAAACGTTTTCATTTATTTCGTAAAAACTGTTTAAACACGTGATGTACCGGAAAAAGAAGTGATGTTGGTAAAAGTTTGTGCCTAGGAAAAAAGAACAATTATAGGTGGAAAGAAGACAATGTTGGATTTATGTAACATATTTTTGTTTTTCTTAACTAACATAGATATTTAATTATTTATTGATCTATTAAAGATAAGAGAGGTACATTTTTTTTTAAAAAAAGTAACTAAATATTAATATAACAATTAATTTCATAAAGTTTATTTTTATATAATTATACAACATGTAATATTTTAAAGAATAATTGTTGAGTATAAATGCGAAATTATTTTGTAAAATTGTAATCCTGGAGGACATCGTGTGGCAGATAATAAATTGGAGTATCATTTATGGTAAAAATTATATAATAATAATAATTTGATGTATTTTGCTTTGTTTTCTTTAGATCAACTAAATATTATTTGATTGTTGAATAAATGTATAAATATTTAAAGAATATACATGCATAATATTAGTAATAACAGTTTTATTTTAATATGCATACTTTAAATTTATGATATAAATTTATTATAACGTAATGAGAGAAATCCATAAATAATTATATGATTCTTTCGTGAATAAGATTTAATGTTTCTGTTACAATATTAGGAATTTGATTTATTATATTAGTATGAGTTATTTATATTACCTTTCAAGTTAGTAAGAGGTAAAAATATCTATATTTTATTTTATTTTTTTATTAGATAAGTTAAATTAATTTTATATAGAAATTTATATTTTGTTTGAAGGGTTTATCATATATCGATGATGAGGTATAAGATAGTTTGGATAGTCTTTTTTTTTAAAAAAAATTGGTAAGCTGTTACTGAAGTTAAATAAGGTCAAATGATATTTGTAGATAGAATTTTATTAGGAAGGAATAGGAATTACGAGTAGAGAAGAGTAGTAGTTTAAATAGAAAAGAATCATAGAATTTATTTTAATATAATATTTTATAAAATTTGAAATTGTTGAATAATTTTAAATATTATTTTAAGAAAAGAACATATATGTATTGCATATTTTGGTAAGATATACAGTATGGTATTACATCAGAATGAAGTAAATAATTATATAATCAATAAATGTCATTATATTATAAAGTTATATCAGTCTATACATTAGTTGATATTTGATTAATGCTAATAGTAAATGTAATACATACTAATACATTATAATAGAAATAGCAATAATACTTAAGTGAAGTAGCATTTTTAATTGTTAAAGTTTGTTTATTTTACATATGCTACATAAGTGATATTTTACATAAAAGTCTTCTTTTGTACTAACTAATGACAAATGATATCTATTAAGATTTAAGTTCATAAACTTAATTAAATGTTACTGATAAATCATTTAAGAAATGTATGGATTATCTATTCATGTTTATGAAAATAGTAACAGTGTAAAAATCTTGTATTATTATTTTTCTTATTTTTTATTTTCTTTGGTTTCCACTTGTAATGTAAATAATGTACATAAGTTGTTTATTAAAGTTGATGTAAATAAATTTGTTTAAGTTGTTTAAAAGTGTGTCGAATTCATTATTTTTCACCACAGCATTTGACAACAGATAATTTGAATAAACATAATATTTGCACAATATGAATTTATTATTATTATTTTTAAAAGAAACACAGTATTTTCTTAATATAATTTATAGAAATTGATTGACATTAACATATAATATTATAATGGTCACAAGGTAATTATAATGCACAATATAAGAGTATAATATTATTTATTGCCACATATTATTAAATTATAAGATTTTAGTATAATTTTTAAATTAAGATACTATATGAAAATAAAAGACATGTAGATTATTCACTTATTTCCTTAATGATTAATAGTATAATAAAATAGATAAGATTAATTTATACACTAGAAATTATTATTGTTAGTTATTATTATTATGATAAGTTAGGTGTAGTTAGGTTTGATATTAAATCCCTTATCATGCCTATCTGCAAGAAATATTATTACTTTAAAATAATTAAAAGAACCTGAGATTATTTAATTATATTTCCTTAATAAAAGATTGAGATTTATTTATTATTATTATTGAAGTTAGTTAATTTTTATAAAAGACATAAGAGTGCTGTAGATGTAGTAATGAGATAATAAAGAGGTAATAGTATTCTTATGCCATTGAGATAGTGTCTTGGGAAGACATTAGCTCAATGTAAATCCAATTACCACTTGTAACTTCACTTCATAGTCTCATGATTTTAATAAATACTTATTTAATTAGTACATGATATTGAACTATATTAATTTTGGTAAGTTATAATGAATCTGATAAGATATAGTATTATAAAAATATATTAATGATAGTTATACATATTTTAGCCGAGCATAACGATTTAATTGAGCTAGTCATATTTTAAGTTATATTATATATATCGGGAAGTGAGGGTACAATATATATATATATATATATATATATATATATATATATATATATATATATATATATATATATATATATATATATATATATATATATATTGTATAACCAATAAATGATATCAAAATGAATTTCATAGTAATATAAAATATATTTAAATTACAATTTAGTTTAAATATACATTTTATTAGTAAATACATGTGTTAAATGATACATTACAAACATTTTTCTTTATTAAAGTATAAAGTATATTTTTGAAAGACATTCTTTAATAAATTTCAGTTTAATCTATTCGTAGAAGGACAATTTATATTATTAAATTTCTGATGCAAAAACATGCTTAGTCAAGCTGTGGTGCAGTTTTTCTTTTATTATAAATTCATATCAGTAAAATATCAATTGTGATAGTTTTTTGTGAATTAATGGAATTTTCTCCTTCAGCGTGCAAAACAATCTTTCGATATTGAATTAAAATATAGAACTCAATTATAGTACTGTATGTGAACATATTTATTACCAAAGTTTTGAAATGAATTTTTAAAAATATTTTTTTTCATGATAAGTTTTTTTTTTTTTTTTAAACTTAATTTTATTAAGAAAAAACTTAACATTAGTTTGGAATGAATAATACTTAATGTCTTAAAAAATTTAAATTATGTTAAGAAACAAGACTTAAGTTAAAGTTTAAAAATATTTGCAGACTTACTGCAGCTAATAAAAATTAAATATATACACATTATACACATGGACTAGACCCATATTATTCCATGTTTTTGAACAATCCGCATACATGTACACAACTAACGTCAAAAGTAGGTGCATCTCCAACTAGCGAACTAACGGGGATAACGATAATGATGGAAAATAGGAAGGAAAACAAATATTGATTTTTTTAAGAATGCAAAGGGAATTTTATAAAATCCAAACCACATGCAATGTAAATAAAAATAAATACATGTCCACAATGTTTAATTAAGGATTTAGCCTGAACATTAATATTTATACTCGAGTAGAATATACAAAACAAGATACAAGAAAAAACAATTTTGAAAATGTTTCACTATATCAAGGTAAAGGGAAGGTACATTCATGCAACAAAATCCACAGTTCTGGCAAATTATACCAAGGCTGATCTAGATGAGAGGTTGAGACCTCAAATCTGATCACACCTCAGCTCCTTCACCAACACTCCATGACTTACTACCATATGAATATCCTATAGAATTTCTCAGTTTGAATGCTGGCATTAGCAAAGGATGGAACAAGAGACTCAGGGAATATTAACTAAATTACTATTATATTAAATAAACACACACATCCATGGCTGGCTAGATAATGCATATATCAAAAATTAATATTACGTTAGAGTAGATTTGGACAAGAATGATAGACAATGAATATTGTTTATATATATATATATATTTGTGTGTGTGTGTGTGAGTAGTTATACTACCAAAAAATCACCATTTGGTTGCATGCACTAAACAAATTACTCCATAAAATTTACCTATCATTCCTTTTAATTATCATCTGAATACAGCAATGTAACAGGAGTGAACAGTTTATGATGATGGTATTTTAGTTGTATTTATATATTGAACCATTTCCCTCATCTAATATAAGTATTGAATGTCTTTAAAAATTTAACTTTTATTTAAATAGACCAAATATAATCAACTGTTAGTAACTGCACTAAGGTTAGTAGATGCACAATATTTCAAAAAGTATTTTTTTACCTTTCTTCTTCACGTGTAACTGATCTGACCTGTGTCAATTTTAGCATTGAAATTGAGCCTCGTCCTTAGATTCTTGAATATTGAATTTTAAAGTAACATTCTAGCCAACTGAGTCATCCTGCAAGTGACAATAATCAGTAGAATTTTCATAAAATTACCTATGAAATTCCTCCTGATTTTTCCACTTTTTTCTAAGAGTAAAATTGATTAGTAGTTTTCATACATTATGTTTAGTCCTAAGTTGACTTATGACGATGTACACCATTGGATTTTATTTTTACCTTTTCTTTATCCAATATTTTTGTATTTTCTCAATTGAACATATATTCATGGATACATACATGGTCTTCTACTTTAGACATATTTGTTTTCTCTCTTCTAATCATCAGTTTGTGTTCTAGAAATTGCTTTTCAATTGAGCAAGTGGTTTTAAAATAATAGGTGAAGATTTTGCTTTTCAGTATTTCAAGTTCATGCTTTGTACATATTAGAATTCCTCATAGTGTGGTATGGATCTGGAAAACTGTTCTGATGTTATACTGATTACAGATTTTCCTTAATTTTTCTGCTATTTTTGGTATGTATAGTTATACTACATTACCAGTAACTGTTTTTTTAGGATTCTTTAGGTTTTCTTAATAATAGCTGATGAATAACCATTTCTCATAACAGTTTGTTCTGGTTTTTGAACCAAATTATTTGCTTTGTTAATACTAATAGTATAACTCTTTGTTTTGTGTTTCTGGTATGGTTGGATGTATATGATAAGCATGTTTCTCTAGGTTTAGGTTTTCTGCAAACAGTAGTTTTGATATTGCTATGATAGTCTCTTTGTCACAAGAACATCTATGCATAATTTTTCTTCTTGTTCTGATTCTATTGTGAATTTAATTGGAGAGATTATGTTGTTGATATGATTGCAGACAGTTTGTAATAGTGCTTTGCTATGTCTCATGCAATAAATGTTTCATCAACACAGTAAAGCCAAACTTTAAGTATATTAGGAGTAGTTTTTTTTTGGCTGATGTTTCAAGTTCTATTATATAAATATTGCTAATAAGGGGTAACCAATGCTGGTCCCATAACCATTTATTAATTTTGTTGGAAGAACTCTGTGTTGTATTGAATCTAAGTTGTTGTTATGCAGAATTTTAATAGTTCCACTATACTTGCAATAGGAAAAGTTCTTCTGGTTTGTAAGCCATTATTGCCATTTAATCATTTTCTTACATTAGACAGTGCTTCTTTACATGGTAAAATTGTGAATAAACTTTCGACATCATAGCTTACTAGTACATAAGTTTTTTTTAATTTTCATATTCTTTATTCCTTGACAAAAGACTGGATCCAATATGACAAAAGACTAATAATTTTGAGAAAAAATCTTGTTTTGACATGGTAATTTTCTAAAACTAACCATAGGTCTTACTGGAAGATTTAATGGTAATAATAGTTTACAAACTAGAACAACTCTTCATATTTATAATATAATATAACTTAACATTCTGCATATAAACAAACTACTTTCAACACAACAATAAAATCAAGGAATGGCTATGGACTCACCATTATCACATTTGATTATCATATTTACATGGAATAATTTGAAACTACAGCCATAAAGCCTGCTCTATATCCATCTAATGTTTGTTTTTATTGTGTTGATGATACAATTGTATTATGGCCATGTAATGGTGAACTTGTAGAAACGTTCTGCAACCACATCAACAAAATATCCCCTTAAATTAAATTCACAATACAATCAAAACAAGAATAAAAATTTAAATTATTAGATGTTATTGTGGCAAGATTCCCTCATCACAAAATTAAAACTACAGTTTACAGAAACCCCTTACATACTAGAAAATATGTACTATATACATATAATCACACCAGAAATGCAAAACATGGAGTTATACTATCACTAAAAAATAGATCAAAAGATGTTTGCTCATAAATAAGCAATTTAAAAAAAGAAAAAAAAGAGAACAAACTTTTTTTAAAAAATGTTATTTATGCTGTTGTTGAGAAAACTTTAAATAGATAAAAAAATAAACCATCAAAAGAAAAAATAATTATTGGTATGTTAGTATACCTAAAATATATATATATATATATATATATATATATATATATATATATATATATATATATATATATATATATATATATATATATATATATATATATATATATATATATATATATATATATATATATATATATATATATATCAGTACAGCTTTCCAAAGCCATAAGACAATATGAGAAATTCTAGACTGGATATGCTGAACAGCACCATGTGAATGTGAAAGAATGAATATTGGTGAGATGATTAGCCCAATGAAAAGAGATTACAATACCACAAACTAATTATTAGAAGAGAGAAAACAAATTTTTCTAAGGTAGCAGACTATGCATGTACCAATGAACATATGTTCTATTGGTAAAATACAAAAATGTTGGTTACAGAAGAAAAGGCAAAAAAAGAAAATTTAAAGAAGCTACTCTCATAACAATGGTCAACAAACCCATAAGTCAGCCTAGAGTGACTATACACAATGTATAAAAATACTAATTCACTTTGTTCTTAGAAAAAAGTGGATAAATCAGGAGTAACCTCACAGTATATATATATATATATATATATATATATATATATATATATATATATATATATATATATATATATATATATATATATATATATATTCAACACAGTATTTAAAATTAAATAATATATTCTTTACCATAACTACATTTGATTATTTCACTGACAATCTTTATCAACCATTAATACAAATGTACATTTGTATTAATGGTTGATAAAGATTGTCAATGAAACAATCAAAAGTACTATGGTAAAGAATATATTATTTAATTTTAAATACTGTGTTAAATAAATTTGTTTGAATTATTATTATATGATTTAAAAATACAGACATTTAATGGTTTTTATATATATATATATATATATATATATATATATATATATATATATATATATATATATATATATATATATATATATATATATATATATATATATTGGTAAATACAATATTATAGTTTAAATTTTTTTGTAGCGCTTTCGATTACATGGTAATCCTCATCAGCTTAACTGAATTTCAAATTTTTTAAACGTAATGTTACATATATTTCCATAAGCTGTGTATGACCATATTTGCAACTTGCCTATTGATAACATCATTCTTATATTTATCAATCAATATTGCCTCTTTAATTTTCCTCTTTTTATGATTTCTTTCTTCCATTAATATTTTTATTTCATTACTGTTAAATGTAAACCTATAATTACACATTTTGTCATGGTCAAAGAATACTGAAGCTGTATTAAATTGACTATTTACATGATTTTTAATTTGATTATATAATAATTGATGCTGTTTCATTTTTTTTTCACAGAACATCTCCTTTTACCAATATATAATTTCTGACATCCACATGAAATCTGATAAATTATATTACTTCTTTGTAATTTAGGAATAATACTCTTAGAATTATTAATCAATCGATTAACATTCTGAGGAACACAAAATGAAATATACTTTTATTTAAATATATTTTTAATTAATTTACATTGCATGTTATTTATAAACAGCATTGATATCCATATATATATATATATATATATATATATATATATATATATATATATATATATATATATATATATATATATATATATATATATATATATATATATATATATATATATATATTGTGCCCTTTTCTATAGGTCAGTAATAGTTTATAACAGAAATTTACTAAAAAATTTTAAATTTAGAATATTTTCTTTTAATATGGTAATTGTATTAAGTCAATTATATCATTAAAGTGCAATTTGAAGCTAAAGAGAATACGTAGTATATAAAATCATTTAAAAATAGTTAAATAAAGCTTTAAATATTGATTCATATGGTTGTAAAAGGTGGCCATATTAAATAACACAGCTATAAATATTAAAAGTATATTTAATAAATTCGATTTTAATAGTTTAAAACGTATAATTTAATAAATATAGTGTTTAAATTTATAATCATATTTAATAGTCAAAATTAATATAATATATTTTAAAAATAAACTTTATGATGGTGAAAATTATATCTAGTTCTATATTTTCTAAATTGTTCTTCCAAAATTTTTATAATTATTTTATATAATATAATAAGTGTATCAATTTTATAAATCTGGGCAGAGAAATAGATTGAAAATCGTCTGTCAAAGTTATTAATCACGTGACTTTTAATGTACGCTCTCGCATCACACGCTTGTTTGAAATAATAACAAAGTTTAAAATATTTTAAAAGTTATATTATAGAATTGGATAGAATTATTGCCTATCATAAAAGTAAATCGTATTAAATATTAAGTTAACTATCGTATGTAATGTTTTAAATAATGTCATAAAGACGATTACATTCATAATATAAAAATTAAATGTTTTATTTAAATAAAAATAGATAAATTGAATATTAAGAAATGAAATAAGTTATTAAATGTTATTTTAAAAGCCAATTTAAAAGATTAAAATAATTTAAATAAAGTTATAATTGAATTAAAAGTGGTATTTTAAATAATATTTTAAGTTCATTACGTCACAATTTCTAATTTTGAAATTTAATTCTACTATAAACTAAAAATATGTAAATTTGTTCTCAAGCTAAAGTAAGAATTAACCAATAGGATAAGGTATTCTTACACACTATAAATATGAATTTCACGGGTGTATAAGGGGAGATTAATAATGTATTGAAACAAGAGAAAGGTAAATTATAGCAATCAAAGAGATAGTATTTAAAATTATTATTTTAGTCAATTTTAGCGCTCTCTCATAATTTATTTGCAAAAAAAAAAAACTAATTGATAATTTTTAACAGTTACTTGCAAAAAAGAGAGTGTAAATTAAAAAATATTTTAATAATTTTGTTTAACATGCTTTGTTAAATTTTTTAAAGTTCCTTTATCAGTCGTATTTTATCTAAAAAATTATCCTAAACTTCGCAATAAAGGATAAATATACTACGAAATAAAATGGATATAAGTTGTAATGCTAAAAAAATGTTTGGAATATTTATGATACAGCTTTATTAATATTTCACCGAAGAACTGTTTTGGTACATATAAAAAACACAGCTCGGATATTATATGGAGTCTAAAAAAATGTATTGAAACGTATTATTTATAAGTTTATCTAAGATTTATTTTAAAATGGTGATAAGACAGTTATGTTTCATGAATTATTTTATAGAATATTATGTTCAAAGGAGTAAAGTGTTATATACTTTCTGAAGGTGGCATTTTTTAAAAGTGTTTTCAAGAATTAAGGAAAGAGCCCAGGAAAATATGTAACAGATGCATTTTTTGATATTAAAATATCCGTTCTTATAATTATTTAAAAATGTATTTAGAAAAGATTTGTTTAAAAGTACTTGAAGTTTTTTATTATTTAAAGAGATTTATAAAAAATACCAAATGGAAGTTTAAATGTATCAAGAAGGAAACATAGAAAAAAAAGTGAACACATGGATGAATAAAAGATGGAGCCATGGAAATACAAATAGTACTTAAAAATTCATCGAATATTTTTAAAGTTAAATTAGATGGATTGATGCATCGGATATACAGAGAATATTGGTAGAGAAGATTAAGAAGCTTCACGGGATTAATTAATATTATGATTTAATAATTATCATCCTAAATAATAAAACCAAGGATTATTTTCTATAAATTTTACTAAATGGATTAATTATTATTTTATTTTAAACTTTAACGCGCTTGGAAAACAACATGTTTAAAAACTCTAGAGAAAATAATAAGCATTTTGGACTTATCAGGAACTATCGTCAAGAAAATATGTAATTATAGTTTTGATTCTTTTTATTTTGTTAACCTAGTTTAAATCTAAATTTTTATATAAGATTAGGAAAAACATAAAAACATTAATTTATTAATATTAAAATGTTATAATATAACAATCTAATAATTTAGCTAAAAATATTTTAATATAAAGTGTATGGGTGCGAATTTTTTTTATATCTGCAATGCTCAAGTGGATAAAGGAAGCCTACTGAACACGATCACTAGATAAAGGTTATTGGTAATAATAATAACTATTGATAATTTATAATGTATATATTTTTTTGTTTTCTTTAGATCATACATAAATTGGAAGAATGAAGTGTAAAAGTTTTTACTTATATGTACCACATTTCATACAACATTTAAAAAAACAT